>PISX010008887.1:0-79084 GCA_004024625.1 Mellivora capensis | reverse complement strand
AAAAAAAAATAATAGTAGTATCTCCCTCACAGAGGTTTTAGAAAAATGAAATGAGACAATTAATGTAAAGGTGTTTCATGGTTTGAAGCACCCAATAAATGTTCTATTCATTCATACCTATCTGCTCTACTAAAAGCCAGGCACTAACCTACATAAACCACACAAAGGAGGAGAACATTCGACAGGATTTGGTGTGTTTCCCCCAATATGCTCTACAATCAATTCTTAGGTCTGGCTGGAACATCATGTGAGGAAGGGCACTGATGCTGACACTAGACTCATCAAGAAAATGTATAATGACATTTAGTAATGCCTGGATTTGCTGTGGGAGCGGAGAGTAACCACAAGCATGTGCAGTGTCTGGCACATAGTATGTGACCAGGGGATAGTTTTGGAAAGAAGTTTCCTTTACTGCACAGTGCTTACAATTTCACAAATGGATGAGTCTTCTGAAATAAGAATTTGCTTTAAAACACATATAATAAATTTAAACCCAGAGCCAGTAATAATCTGTATTTTTGATTAAGGGGGGAGGAACAGGACCCTAAATCGCCTTAAGTCCTTAAAGCTCAAATCTCCAACATTTTACAACTCTGAAAAACTGAGGACCAGTCAGACAAGTTGTATGATTGTACATGGCCCCTTTGGACCATAGTCCTACCTGCAGATGTCCTTACTGATAAAGAAGGAATAAAAGAGAAGAGACTACAGAATACTTCTCCCCTATGAAAAATTCAAACCAAGCTGAGTGAAACATGACTTAGCAAACTCACAAAGTGCTTATGCATTTTTAAAAGAGGCAGCTCTGCAATCTACCCACACTTCAAATTCTCCACCTGCTAATGGTTGTGAACACAATGCACATCATTTACAGCGACAGCTGGGAAATCTGCTTTCCCCTGTCTTCTCTGTCAATGATGTAGGAGCCTGCCAGTCTGGGAGCTAGGTGGCCAGATCTAATTTATTGAGGCTGCTGAAAGACTTTCTTGGTATCCCAGCTGAAAAGTCAATAATGGCCAAATTGATGTTTTTATAATTCTGCTAACCTTGGAGAAGATATTTCATAGTAGAGATTGGGAATAGGCAGGCTGTGCAAGCTTCTGAGAAAATACATTTTCCCCTTGATAATCATCCTTTCTTGCTTCCTTTCCACTCTTGGACATTTGTCCTTGGATGGGCCCAGCTGGGGCTCCTCATTAAGAGGTGGCAAATTTGGGTAAGAGTAGACGGTTAAAATCATTCATGCATCAGTCAGGGCCGGTTGAGAAAACAGGCATTGTACCTGTAATCTTCATAGGGAGAATTTAATATAAGGAATTGGTAAAACAGGTACTGGAGGGGTGAAAAAGATGCAGAAAGACTGCAGGAGGCAGCTACCACACTTAGGGCTGGGGAGACAAATCGAAGAAGGGGTTATCAGAACCTGGAAGCTTGCAAGAGCCACCGTGTGGAGGTTGTGCCTACGCATCCAAGGAGGGCACATTGCCTGTCGGTCCTGGTATCTCTGAAGGGCCTGACTCTGCAGTGTACAGAAAAAAACAAAATTGCGAACTGGGACTAACTACTTCTGGTAATAAAATAAACAAATAAAAGCTGGGTGGATGCTGATGAGCAGTATGCTGACAAGGAGTCCCTCCTCTGCTCCTGTCCTCCAGCCTTCCTCTCGCAAACCCTGTGACAGCACAGACCCTAAGGGGAAGCCTGCTGGGCCAATGCAAAGTGTGGTTAGCTGAATCCCAGCCCCAGCATCACAAGGCAGAATCAAGAGGTGGATTTGGGACTGAGAGACAACAGCTTAATAAGAGTTTGCTGACCCTGCCAGGGATGGGAAAGAAAAGAAAGACAGTTCTTGACCTGCCAGAACCTGTGCTCAGACACAGGAGTCGAGAAATGGAAACAACAGAAAGCTATCACTGAGTTCAGTTCTGCCCTGCTGCCCTTTCTTATACCTTAGGGTTCTGTAGTTGCTCTCCTTCTGCCGCAAACAGTTATATTTCTGATATTCACCTGTTTAGCTCCTTTTTGTCCTCCAATGCTCAGTTTAGACATCACTTTCTCAGAGCAGCCTCACCTCTACCCACCACCCCAGCTGAAGCCAGTCCCAATCTCCAGCTTACCTCTTCTGCACCATCACCATGGGTAATTATGGAGGTGTTTCTACATTTATTTGTTCAATGTCTGTTTCCCCACACCTGACTGTAAAGCCCATGTTTGTTCCCTTCCAGCAAACTCCAAGCCACATACAGACTAGGGTTTCGGGGCACGTCATAGTAGATGCATGACAAATGAATGGGAGAGGAGATGGATGATGGCACAGAAAATAAATTTTGGTTTAGGGTGTGTGAAAGAGACAGTAAACCTTCCACACACACAGAGGAAAGAAAAATCTTGACGTGCAAAGGTAGTTAAAATGGAAAATATTTAGGCATACCACTAGGCATGTAACAACAATGTGCTGACCAGCATAGGTAACAGCAGGATCCACAGGCATATCCAGAATTGAATCAATGTATGTATGGGCTTGTGTGTATACACACATATATAATTTTTTAACTGATCATCATTCAATTATTTTATTGACACAGACACAGAAAAAATCCTTAGAGCCATTATGCAACTTCAGTAAAAATTAGCTTTCCTAACCATTCTATCATGGGTCTCTATTCATACTGTTTTCCAATTTGGTGATGCTCAGTCATACCTTCCTAGCTCAGAATTTTCAGTTGTGGGGTTTCCCTCTGAATAAAGCAATGTGATGGTGTGCTATAAGGCAGGAAATCCTGAATTCTGGCCTCCTGGCCTATTGCCTTGCTCTTCCAATGTTCCTGGATAACACCCTACCTCATTTTCCAAGTGCTTTTTGCCCTTTTCTTCCTTACTTCCTGCCTACTGTATTTCCTCCTCCTAGTCTCAGCATTTCTCTGTTAAGATCCTACTTAGTTACTCCTGCCCCCAAAGTCCTCATTGCCCTGTTTCATAGGCAAGTCCCACAGCCCATCCTGATCCCTTTTCCTACCCAGGGCCTCTAGCGTGGCCACTCCCTTTTACATTTTTCTTTACTGATTTTTCATAAGTTTGAACTAGGGGCCCGAATAACTCCTCCCCCTATAACGCCTCTCAATCAACATCTAAGGGTCTTCTGTCTCTTAGAATGAAATATGTATGTCATTATTATAGGGGTTGTTTGTCCCCTTTTCAGTAGAAACACCCACCCACTTTTTTTTAGAAAGAGAGCATGAGAGGAGAGAAGGTCAGAGGGAGAAGCAGACTCCCTACGGAGCTGGGAGCCCAATGGGAAACTCGATCCCAGGACTCTGGAATCATGACCTGAGCCAAAGGCAGTCGCTTAACCAAGTGAGCCTCCCAGGTGCCCAAAACACCTTTTTTCTCCCTTTTGGGAACTACCTCTTCCTAACTCCATGTGCTCCTGAAGGGACCATCACCCATACTGCCATGCCTAGCCACAAGGGGAGGACATCTGACCCGTATGTGAACTTCCCATGTTTCAACCATGGGACCCAAGTTGTGTGAACCTGAGTCTTCACTGAAACTGAGCCACTGGAGTTTATGGGCAATATATATTCTATGATATGGGCTGTTGCCAAGATAGAGGAATGTGAGTTCACTGGGCACCTTCCCTACAGGTTGACAAGAGGACATTCATGCACAAAGAAGCCAAGCAAGACAGGCAAAGCTGAGCATAGTCAAGAGATAGAACTGACTATCTGTGTTGTCTCAAGTTGGCCCCATTCCTAGGCTTATAATTTCATAAACCAGAAATTCTCTTTGCTTAATCTAGTATGAGTTAGTTTTGTCTTAAATATGGTAAGAGTCTTGAACACAACATCACATTCATGTAACTGAATGTCTACTTTACCTGTGTCATTCTCTAGCACTTGTATAACTCTAGCACTAACGTTAGCCAGTTCTTTAGGGGCAAGTACTCCCACATGGCTAAACTACTTTATAGGTAAATAGTTTCTTTAGGGAATGGTACCTCTTCTCTACACTAGTTCCAACAAAGTTGACTAACACTCTCAGGAGACACTCAGGCTCTCCTGGCACCTGTTGTACACAGTCAATCTTGGAGTGGGTAACAGCTATACCTCCAAAACCAGAAACTTAGCATAATAATAATAGATGTAATTTATTGAGGGCACCCTTTGTGCTGAGTATAGTGCTCAGCACCATATATAATCTTCACAATATTTTATGAGGTGGATGTTCTTCTTCCTTTTTATGGAAGAGGAGATTGTAGGTCAAAGTGGTCAATTACCCAATCCAGTTACAGAGTGGACAAGTGACAAACTGAGAATTCCAATTCAGATCTTTTAGTACAAAGCCTCTGCTCTTTTGGGGGGACAATATTCAATACCACGAGAGTTTTCTATCAGAAATATTAAAAATTCTAACAGGCCCAAAAGGTGGAAGTGTTGACTCTAAGACATGATAGCCCCAGTGATTTCAGCACTTCAGTCACTTTTAGAAGTAAACAGCTAACTGAACAACTTGAGAATCCACAGGACTGTTACCATTATACTTATATAAGAAATCTTAATTCTGTTCTCTGAGCTGACTAGAAAGAACTGAAAGCGGTGAAATGAAGGATGAAGTGTCACGGGCGCTCTTCCTGATGTGTGGGCACACTGTCTCCCTCCACCATGCATCAGTGCCACCACAGCTGCCCTGGTAGCAGTCAGCAGTATCTCAAGTATGCACCCAATTTGTATAGGAAAAAAACCCTTTGCCAGTTAATTAAGATAGAATAGTTACTAATACTGCTTAATGAATTTTAAATAACCAACCAATATGTGATACCTTCTCAAAAGGGAAAAAAATCAAAACACAACAATCTATTGTTTATTGGCAAATGCAAACCTAAACTTCTATTGATCCTCCTGGTAGAATTAAAATTAAAAAAAAGTCAAATTAACCCAGAGAAGTTTACAGGCTAGAGAACCCTGAGAATTTATGAGAATCAAAGATAACATAAACGTGTCTTAAAGATATTTATAAGTCATAAACTACTTTAAAGGGAGTTAGGTTGACCAGAAAACTTTGGACGATGAGAAGCACAGCCAGCCATGAGAAGGATCACCTGGATGATGGTGCAGAGCTCGCTGCAAGCAGGTCCACACAGAACCTCGGGGTGTGAGACCTGGAAAGGACCTCAGAGGCCCCTGAGTACCCTTGTTTTATAATGAGGAGAAAGAAAGGAGCCTAAGAGTAAGTGTCAAAGCCGAACTCCAAGTCTGGAGCCCTGAGATCTTGCCAGAGACACAGCTTGGAAGGTGTGGAGCGCTATGAGCAAAAATCACCTCCAACTTTTGAGGGTTTCATATCTGGACAATCTTTCCTCTGGGGTGGGAAAACTCACAGGAAAAGTCCACTGCTGAGTACAGTCAAGATGAGCACAAGACAGAAGAGTCTGGAGAAAGCAGATTCCTACCATATGATCACACACCTAATGGTCAGAGAGAGAAAAATGGTAAAGAGAGAGAGAAATGGTGAGAGAGACAGACAGAGAAGCAAAGACAAAGAGGGAGCATGAATGGTACCTCTACCTGATGATAATGCAGACCTGTGTTTGCACCTAACTCTGAGCCAGACAAAGGGCCTGGCACTTTACCTGTACCATCTCACTGAATCATGATAATCAGTGAAGAGACTTAAGGGATTCCACCACCTAATTCCCACCTCCTGAATAGGAGGCTCCAAGGGACCACACTTCCCCAGCTCTCACGAAAACTCAAATTCCAGAGATTTACTCAGAGTCAATATCTCAAAGTCCTTATTTTAAAGCGCCTGTACCCACCTCAGTGTGAATTAGTTTATCACAATGCTTGGACTTGACAGAGGAAGCCTAGGAATTCACAAAAGGCATTAATGAAAAACGAGAACATACCACGTGTCATGTGCAATGCTAAATGCTTTACAAATATTTTACTCTAACAACAGTCTAAGGCAAGGTTTCCCATTATTGACATTTGCGCAGAATAATTCTTTGCTCTGGGGGCTATCCTGTACATCACAGGATCTGTATCAGCAGACCATCCCTGGCCTCTATCACTACTCTCTACTCCCTTCTTCAGTAAAGAACTAAAACCTCTGGGTACTGCCAAATGTCCTCTGGGCAGCAAAATCACCTCTAGTTGAGAACTACTGTTCTAAGGTAAGTAGTATTCTTATTTTATGGTAAGAAAATGGAATTCCATAAATCTGACTAATTTGCTCATGAGTCACAAAGCTAGTAAAAGGTGAAACTAGGATTTGATTTTTGGTAGATCCGACTCCAAGACTATTACTTGTTCCATTGTTATACTCTGAAGCTCCTATGAAACACTGCTTTTCTGAAAGGAGCATACTGGGCAGAAACAATCCTTCCATTCACAGTGAATTCCAAAAGAAGCCAAATGAAAGGAAATGAAAAAAACTGAGTTGCCTTTTCACCTTTCATAAAATGGAAAAAACACTTCATCTTCATCAGGCTATCTTCAGATAACAGAGTAAGATTTACACAATTTAGCAGCTCTGTCTCAACGTGTTATCTCTGCTAATTGGCCACTGGTTCATTACTATTCTTTTCACTAGGATTTCAAAATGGGACAATGGTGGTTCTACCCAAAGACTTTCCCCACACAGCTACAGTCTATATTAATAATCATGTAATGATAAGAAACGAAGTTAAATTCAGCATCTAGTACATTCCAAGTGTTGTTCTGTACTTTCCTTGCAGAATCTCATTTGAGATTTAAAACACCCCTATGGAGTAGGTTCTACTGTTACATTTTACAGAAGAGCTAACTGAGGGATAGAGCTGGTAAACTAACCTCAATCTTCAAGAGACAAGCTGAGATGCAGGCTTGGAATTTCCATAACAAGTCAGGCAGTAATTAAAACCCTGTAGTTTAGAACTTGGGCTCTAGAATCAAAGACACCACAATGGGGCACAACTCTGCTGGTGACTTGCAGTTTCCTCATCTATAAATGTTAGAAATAACAGTGTTTCTCTTGTAGGAGGATGAGAATTAAATGCTATTTGTCCACAGCATGCCTACAGTGCCTAGAATATATTCAATGCCCATCGAATAGTGGTTTCTTTTAAGATAAATTATTATCTTGATACCTAAATTGGCAATGTTGATAGCAGTCACAGTCATGAAATATTTAAAAGGTAATTTCAATAATGGTAACTTGATAGGTAATTTCTCATTTCTTCTAATTTTGTTTTCCTATTACTTAACCCAGATCTCTGCTTTCTAGAGTCATTATGGGCTATTTACCAAAGCATTGATCCCATTTGCACAGATTGATAATATTTAGGAAAACATCACTGAAGAACATTTAGTAGTTAAGTTCTCATCCCCATAGCTCTGGGGCAAGAATTGCCATATGTGAGCTGCAGTGACTCTAAGGGCAGTAAGAATTCCTGAAAGAGGGTAAATTCTTGAAAGAGGATAAAGCAGTAATGATAGTTCACTGTTACACCTTTATAGATGATTTTCCTGTTTCTTTTTTTAAGATTTTAGTTATTAGAGAGAAAGAGTTTGTGTGAAAGAAAGACTGCACATGAGCAGGGAGAGGGGCAGAGGGAGAGGGAGAAAGAATATCAGATTCCCTGATCAATGTGGAACCCAACCTGGGGCTCATGACCCTGAGATCATGACCTGAGCCAAAATCAAGAGCCCAGTGCTCAACTGACTGAGGCACCCAGGCACCCCTTCCTGTTTCTCTTAAGTCATAGTAATTACACACAAACGTACAACCTCATAAAATTGCCCAACTCATTCTTCCGTGATGGGGAGAAACATCCTTTAATCACAGAGCCCACTCCCCCCTCCAAAAAAAAATCATGGAACCCACCATTACCTTCATGGTTAATTCACTTAAAACAGTCTTTGAAGTGGTTTGACAGGTATATCCAATATAAATGAAAGCAAAAGCTACCAACATTAATTGGCACTTATGACTTTCAGACAGCAAGGGACGGAAAACAATTCTCCTCCCTCTGATAATCATAGGGAAATTAGGCTGAAAGAGATCTGAATTCTACATTTCTTGGTCTCTGGTTATTAAATATATTCCCTTTTCTTAACTGATAATCACATCTGCAACAACACATTCTTAATTGTTTACATTTGGAAAATGGCTGGAAAAGAACTTTTTAAAAAGAAATCCCAAACAGGGGTGCCTGGGTACCATAGTCAGTTAAGCCTCTGACTCTTGGTTTTGGCTTAGGTCGTGAGCTCAGGGTCCTGTGATTGAGCCCTGCATGGGGCTCTGCACTCAGAGCAGAGTCTGCTTAAGTTTCCCTATCTCTCTGCCTTTCAAATAAATGTGAGAGAGAGAGAGCATGAGAGAGGTGAGCTCGAGCGAGGGGGAGGGGCAATAGGAGAGGGAGTAGGACTCCTAGATGAGCAGGGAACCCAAAGGGGGACTCAATCCCAGGACCTCAAGATCATGACCTGAGCCAAAGGCAGCTGCTTAACTGACTGAGCCACTCAGGTGCCCAAATAAATCTTTGAGAGAGAGAGAGAGAGAGAGAGAGAAAGAGAGAAAAGAGTGGTATAGGACTCCAAATTCATTTTTTTGCATGTCGTTATCCAGTTTTCTTAGTACCATTTATCGAAGAAACTACCTTCCTCATGGAGTATTCTTGGCTCCCTTGTCAAATGTTAGTTGACCATATATATGTGAGGGTTTATTTCTGGGCTCTTGATTCTGTTCTTTTGAACTATTAGTCTATTTTTATGCCAATACCATACTGTTTTGTTTTGTTTTTTAAGATTTTATTTATTTGACAGAGATCACAAGTAGAAAGAGAGGCAGACAGAGAGGGAGGAGGGAAGCAGGCTCCCTGTTGAGCAGAAAGCCAGACTCAGGGCTCCATCCCAGGACCCTGGGATCATGACCTGAGCCGAAGGCAGAGGCTTTAACCACCTGAGCCACCCAGGTGCCCCTACCATACGGTTTTGATTTCTATTGCTTCGTAACATAGTTTGAGGTCAGAAAGCTTGTTCTTCTTTCTCAGGATTGCTTTGGCTATTCAGGATCTTTTGGGACTTTATATAAATTTTAGGATTTTTCTTTTTTTAATTTTAATTTTAATTAATTTATTTTTTAAAGTAAACTCTACACCCAGTATGGGGGTTTAACTTAGAACTCCAAGATCAAGAGTTGCATGTTCCACTGACTGAGCCAGCCTGGCATCTTGGATTTTTCTTTCTATTTCTGTGCAAAAATGCCATTGGGATACCACCTCACACCAGTTAGAATGGCCAAAATTAGCAAGACAGGAAACGTGTGCTGGAGAGGAAGTGGAGAAAGGGGAACCCTCATACACTGTTGGTGGGAATGCAAGTTGGTGCAGCCACTTTGGAGAACAGTGTGGAGATTCCTCAAGAAATTAAAAATAGAGCTTCCCTATGACCCTGCAATTGCACTACTGGGTATTTACCCCAAAGATACAGATGTAGTGAAAAGAAGGGCCGTCTGTACCCAGTGTTTATAGCAGCAATAGCCACGGTCGCCAAACTGTGGAAAGAAGCAAGATGCCCTTCAACGGACGAATGGATAAGGAAGATCCATAAGGAAGGTCCATATACACTATGGAGTATTATGCCTCCATCAGAAAGGATGAGTACCTAACTTTTGTAGCAACATGGACGGGACTGGAAGAGATTATGCTGAGTGAAGTAAGTCAAGCAGAGAGAGTCAATTATCATATGGTTTCACTTATTTGTGGAGCATAACAAATAACATGGAGGACATGGGGAGATGGAGAGGAGAAGGGAGTTGAGGGAAATTGGGCGGGGGGGGAGATGAACCATGAGAGACTATGGACTCTGAAAAACAACCTGAGGGGTTTTGAAGGGGTGGGGGGTGGGGGGTTAGGGGAGCCTGGTGGTGGGTTTTAGGGAGGGCACGTATTGCATGGTGCATTGGGTGTGGTGCAAAAACAATGAATACTGTTATGGTGAAAAGAAATAATAAAAAAATTTTATTAAAGAAAAAAACAATGAAAAAGTGAAAAAAAATGCCATTGGAATTTTGACATGGATTGCCTGATCTCAAAATGGATTAAAGACTTAAACATAAACCCTGAGACCATAAAACTTGGAGAAGAAAACATAGGGAAAATCTCCTTGACAACTGGTCTTGGAAATGATTTTTTGAATATGACACCAAAAGCACAAACAGCAAAAGCAAAAATCACTAAGTGGAACTAGATCAAACTAAGAAGCTTCTGTACAGCTAAAGAAACATTCAGCAAAATGAAAAGGCGACCTATGGGATGGGGGAAAGTATCTGCAAGCCAAGTATATGATAAATGGTTAATATCCAAAATATATAAAGAACTCCTATGACTCAATAATTAAAAAAAAAAAAAACCCGATTACAAAATGGGCAGAGGAGGTGAATAGACTTTTTTCCAAAGAAAATATACAAAAGGCCAACAAGTACATGAAAAGGTGCCAGAATGAGGAAAAGGTTGGTAGCTAAGGGAAGATAAGGCAATGGGTTATATCTGGGAATTCTTATGGGCCTCTAGAAGATCCAAACTTATAAAGCCTGATCTCTCTCCTCACAACACTATTTCAAATTCCATCTTTTCCCCATGTTTCTCCTCTAATTCCATAAAGAAGTCTGTTTCAACACTTCCATGTGACATGCTTGCATCCATAGTTGTACAGAGTAGCTTGGTGTAAAACAGAAAAGTGACCTCAGCAATATGAATGTAAGATATCTTACATATTTTATAAGACATTAAATTTTACTCTTCTGTTATTCTTGTCTTTCCTTAAAATATAAGTTCCTGGAAAGTAAGTTCCCATTTGAAAGAGACTTCTGGCTGAAAATTATGCTCATTCCACTCTGACAAAGATTTGGGAAGAGTCATGACTTAGCAGGAGATAAATTATGAAACCTACTATTTGTATAATACTTAATAGATTATAGAGCCACTTTCATTCATTATACCTCATTTGATCCTTGCATTTATTCAATCAGCACTCAACTAATATCTGATGGCTCTCTACCAGACACTGTCTAGGCAATGGGTTCAGACCTAGCCACAGGGATTTACATTCTGATAAGATAGATAAACAATAGTCAAGTAAAAGATAATAAAAGTTCAGATAGTGTTGAGGGCTGCAAAAAACTAAGACAGGATAATATAAGGTAGAGAGTTGGGGAGAGAGGGTTGTAATCAACAGATGGAGTGGTCAGTTGGCATCTCCAGAAAAGGTAACATTTAAGCAGAGACCCAGCGTCCAAAAGAGTCCAGCCCGTGAAGATGATGTAGCTGTCATTATAGGCAAAAGGAGCTTTGAATGCAAAGGTCGTGAGGTCGAATAAGATGGCATGTGCAGAGAACAGAAAGAAAGTCTGCATGGCGTGAATGTGGTGAGAGAGGAGGAAGTATAGAAAATGAGGTTAGAGAAAGACTGGGGCCAAATCCAGTAGGACTGCAAAAGCTACAATCAAGAGTTAGGGTTTTATACCAGGGCATAAAGATGGATGGGTTTTTGTTTTGTTTTTAGAAGACTTTTTTATTTGAGAGAGAGAGTGAATGAGAGAGCCCACGAGAAGGGGCAGAGGGAGAGGGAGAACCAGGCTTCCCAATGAGCAGGGAGCCCGATTTGGGACTTTATCCCAGGACCAGAGATCATGACCTGAGCTGAAGGCAGACACTTAACCAACTGAGCCACCCAGGTGTCTCACGATAGATGGTTTTAACAGAGGAATTACATGACTTTAATTCATCTTTATAACAAGCTTACTCTTCTTGTTCTCTAGATAATGGATTATTGGTGAGCAAGAATGGAGGTAGGGAAGCCAGTTAGGAGGCTATTCCAGAGTCCAGGCAAAAGATAACAGTGACTTCTAGGAGTAGAGATAGAGACCAAGTATTCTATGACATACATTTCTTTATTCTCACTTTACAGCTGAGGAAAGTGAGGCTCAGCAAAGCAAAGGGTCTAAGCTGGGTATAAGAGCAGAGAATTTTTCTGTTTATAAATTCAGTTCTTCCCCATAATACCATGATTGTGTCAGTAAAGACATCCCAATACATAGATTGTTGAAATCTTTCACAAGCAAACTGTTTTTTTTTTTTTTATTTTTTTTTTTTTTTATTTTTTTTAGCAAACTGTTTTTGACAGAAGATGTTCTCACTGTCTCTAGCCCTATCCTGTGTATCAGAAGACTTCCTTGGTTAGTCCTTCAGCTGATCTGTAGCTGCTGGGGTTATTTAATTGACTTCACAAACTGGGAGCCTGGAGTTTAATTCTACAATCAGGAATCATTATATTGTTTGTAAACAATGACAGACTATGATAAATATGCATTCTGGTTAATTACTTCCTTCCCATGTGCCATCTTCACTTTCTCATTTCCATCATCCTGTCACATCTGAGTACCTGATTGTGCGTTCCCTACCAGAGGCAGAGAGAGAATAGCTAGCTGCAAACACATTGAAATGCAGGAAGACAGCTCTGTATCCTCTGGGTTGTCAGAAACAGGAGCAAAACCTGGAGTTCAAACGCCAGTGAAAATTAACAGATTTCAACATGTTCAGCTTTATATTATTCCTTTGGTTTGTGCATTCTTATTCAAGAAACAGGGTTCCTAATATATTTCCATTACATCCCAGCCCATGAAGCTGGATTATAAAACAAAACAAAACAAAACAAAAAAAACAGTAAACCAAATTGCATTAGCATCCAAGACATTCGGCATCTTTCTTTTTTCTTTTCTTTTCTTTCTTTCTTTTTCTTTTTCTTTTTTTTTTTTTTAACAGCAGGACCAAGTAGTAGTTAGTAAACATTTTAGGACAGGGCTCCTTCCTAACAGCCTCTGCAGCAGTATTCTTGGAACAGAGGAAGAAGTTTCCATATGGTTTATTAAATACCAACAATTCACATATGGTAGAGTATAGGTGCTGTGTAAATCAAGTGGCAGTTTCACACGGTAGTGAAGAGCTTGGGCTGTGACATCAGACAAATCCCAGTACCAATCACACTTCTACTTACCACTTACGTGCCTTGTGCAAGGGCCAAACCTCAGTATGCTCACCTGTAAAACAGGAGCCACGGCAGTACCTGCCTCATGAAGTTGAGAAGTAAATGCAGAGTACTTTCCTTTGGTGTTTGGCCCCTGAACTAAACATAGTTGTCATTGTTGTTACCAGTTATTATTATTATTACAGATAATATATTAGTAATATATGTTATTACTAACTATAAGTAATTAATAACTACCAACCTATTATTACAGATTATTCCTTAATCTGTTTCTCTCATGTAAAGAGAATGAATTATACGTATGAGTTTTCTTTACCCATCAATGGGGCTGACCCTTGACCCCCCAGTCCTACTCTACCGAACAGAAGTCCCACTGAATTTCCCCACAGATGAGAAGATGGCTGGCCTACATTTCAGAAGGCCTTGAGTAAAGGTGCCTCTGTTACATGGGAAGGTGGCCTACTATACTAGCTATGGTATGAGACTTGTGTCCCAGGCCCTGATCTGTCCCAGGCCCTGATCTGTCCCAGGCCCTACCGAGTTATATAATTTTGGCCAAATTCCTAAAATTCCTGTATTTTTCTCATTCCTACTTTTGACAGTATTATTACCCTACTTACACCTTGCTAGATTCTTTCTCTCAAATGAGAATATTCATGAATATATTTTGCGAAATTATAATAATATCACAGCATATAAATTTGAGGTAAATTTTGTATCTTTGGTGTTACCATCATTCTCACTGTCAGTCTTCAGGTTGGTCTTATTGGCACTGGATTATTCTCCCTAGCAGGACAGGAAATTCTTGACCTGGTATTTGAGCCTCTCCTTAATCTAGTCTCCTTCCACTGTCCATATTTACTCCTTAGTAAAATACTTATTGACAACTCACATTGTCCTTCTGCCTGGATAATTCATCAGGGAAGAGTCAGCTTAGTTGTACCTCTTCAGAAAGTCTTCTGATTTCTACCATAACCAACCCTGGTGGCCCTAGAAATTGAGTTACTGACCTCTCTTCTGCCCTCTCACCTTTCACCTGGGCACATCTCTCTTGCACTTACAGCACCATGTTGTACTCTCTGAGTGGATCCTACATCAAACTCAGGGGCCCTCACCAGCAGGGGCCATCCTCATTCATCTTCTATGCCCACGGAAGAGCAAAATATTTGGCATATACCACCACCCCACACTGGTCACTTGAGTGAGCAAATAAATGAAACACCTTTTCATCAATGAGGCTATATGACCACAGATTCATTACATATTTATTATATTTAAATACATACTGTCTAGCAATCATCACCTTTTCATTATAAGTTTGTATTTCATATGAGCGTAGCTACATTTGTTTTTCCAAATATGTCACTGGCAGCTTAAACTTTTCGTCTACAGTTATGTGCATTTTATTCAGAAAATTTCTGTTTTCTCCTTCTCTCTGATCTTTAAGAGACCACTTATGAATAAAAACAGTTTGTATAGCATAAGGTATAAGAGAATGTTGAGGGAAAGACAATTTTAAAGAGTCGATCTTTTCAAATATTCATCGTTACAGTTATTGTAAGAGGTTGATTTTCTTGTTTGTTTTTACATGCGCCAGGAAAAAAGAGATGTGGTGCAGTCTCAAAGACAGTGTTGCCAACATGAATTCAAAAACCTAGATCTACCCAGCTAAAAATGTATCACTCAAAATTATATTCCCCAGTTAAATGAAATCATTGAATCACGCATTAAGGAAAATGAATAGTAAGCCTGAGACCATGGCAATTTACCTTCCTCAACTGAATGAAAAACAGGCAGAAGAAGTCTGATACTCAAATTGTACTGTAATATGCCCCTAGTCTGTGTACGTGTGTATATGCGCGCGCGCGCGCGCGTGTGTGTGTGTGTGTGTGTGTGTAGGGGGAGGAAATGACTGGAGAGTCATATCACAAAGTGACAGAGCAAGTCAGAGAGGAAAAAAAAGTACATATTGAATTGTGTTTTCAGTTATAGTTAATTTTAGTTAAAAGCATGCAGATCTTATCTTTGAAGCTAAAGTTTTAGTAATAAAGGTAACAAAAGAGTACTTTATTCTCATGCTATCCCTCTTGTTCAAAATCCCAGCAAAATTATACTTTCCTTTTGTGTGTGGAAAGGGAAATATATAAATAATTTAAAATAATGAAAATATATAAGGAATTTAAAATTGAATGTATATGAAGAATTATATGTGCCTTTTAATTTTTTTTAATCACTACAAGCCTGGTTTATTAGTTGAGATTCAAAATTGCAACATTTGTTCTGTCCTGAAGGGACAAGTACCACCATCATCAACATTAATTAAAATACAATAAATACAGATAATATTAGAAGTTATCTACAGTTATGATTGAAGAAAGAATATAAAGCAGCCTGAAATACCATCTCAAAATGCCTTCTTCAATCTGCTTATATCAGATTAAAAGCATAGGTTTTTTATCATGTCTTGTGATGGTATATGTGCCTTTTTAGTTATACCTAGAGAAAATGCACAAGTTCTAAAACTGCAATCATGTCATGAAGATGACATATGTACTATATATGAACTGCTATGGAAAGAAGATCATGCAAGTTTGGTACAATCTGAAAATGGCATACTATGAGACATGGCAATGGCTTACAGTTTATCTTTGAATCAAGATGACATTTTTAACACATGTAAACACTTTAATGTTGGGCATAGGTTTCCCTTCTGTGATGCTGTTGAAGGAGAATCAGGCATGGACTCAGGGCATCAACACAACTGTACATGGAGAACTGTACCTATATTGATATTCTCAGAGTGATTCACTCCCAATTTACGCAAGTCCCTTTCTTAAAAATCATAGGCTGTGAAAGCCTCCACTTCAGTGTTTAACTGCTCTCTTTGAACATTGCTAGTCCTACTTAGAAACATTCTTTCTCCTTCCTTCACCTTGTTACTAATCTTCAAACCACTATAATCCCTTGCTCCCCCACTAAACCATCCTCCCACTTCAACTCTCTCCATCACACTACTGGTTCAATTGATCCTGCCTTCATGCCATTGCTCAGCCAGAGGTATCACAGGAGGTAGGACATGCCTCCAGGCCCCACACCAAACTCATTTATTCTCTGACTCTTCCCTTCTGTTGGTCTCCAAATTATCTACCACCGTGATCTCTACCACAGTAATAGAATATTCTAATATCTAGTAAAATTAGGTACTACTGCAGAAATTGAATGTGCCTCCCTCTTGCCAAATAGTGCTGGGGAACCACTCCAGTAACCAATTAAGTATGGAGATGTATTCTGGCTAACCAGGAGGAGGAATCTCACTTTCCAGGGGAGGAAGTCATGTAGAAGGAAGTCATGTAGAAAGTTAGATGAGACTCCCCACTTGCCTCTCTCCCATATGCTCCATACTCAGAAGTGTGCACACTCCTTAATGGTGCCATGCTGAAGGAAAGGAGAAGGATCTGCTACAAATTCACATGGAAAAGCTAGTGGAAAGGCCACTCCAGATAGCAGGTAGCCTGTGACCTCTTGGGGCTTTCCAGAACACTAAAGCTTATACCAATCATCCCAAAGCTTAAGACCCCTGATATACTTTAGAATATAAGCTCCATGAGACCAAATGATTTTAATCTTATCCACTGCTGTATCCTCAAGGCCAAAAAGAATATCTGCCCAAGGTAGACACTAACCCCAAAATACCAACTGAGTAAATCAGTGTACTGCACTAGTTTTGGCCATTATATATCTCCATCACCACATTCCTACTCTAGGAAACTTCAGGTTGAGTAGCCTTTTATAGCTCTAAATATCTCTAAAGGAGTCACCAAATATTTAATGATACCTTCTTTTCTTTGAGGGTAAAACAGAATTAAATAGTAACTTTTACCTTAGTAAGGATAAAAAGGATAAAAGGTGTGCACCTTTCTCAGAAATATGTATCCCACATAGCTGCAACAAAAGAAATATCCAACATTTCTAAAGGTTGCTTGAAAAATACACTCAGAAGTTCACCTACTTGCCATGTAATGGTGCTACTGAAGATCACAGAGAGTGGTACTAGGCACTCAATGTGCCTCAAATGAGGTAACGGAGTTCCAAGTGGATGTTACCCAGAGCAACTAGGAAGGAGGATGAGAATAGGTCACTACCAGCTTGGAAGCAGATGCCTGGTTGTGAACAAAATCCCTGAGGGGATATGGTCCAAAGTCCACAGTCCACATTATCTCAGATATGTGAAAAAAAAAGAGGAAAACAGAAGCAGATGGTTGCAATGATCTCCAAATGTGGTATTATAGTGTTGGGATCTATAATAAAAGGGCAGCACAATCATCCCCTGGATGGACTCTACATTTTTTGAACGTAGGTCTGTTGTTCTTTGTCTGTTTACTTGTCACTATGAACATCTCTCCATCAAGACTAATAAGTTCAGGTGTAACACTTTCTTAAAAGGAATCAAAATGTAGTCTAACCCAGAAAAAAGACATATCCCAAACTCGTGAAGGGGAAAAGGAAACTCACACACCTAGGATAGCATAGAGAGACAGAAGGAGCTTCCTTCTCAAAATTGAGTTATCAAAGAGGGATTTTTATATATGAAAGCCCACAACTTCCACAGAAACTGTAATGATTTTTTTAAAAGCCTCTGATACCAATTAAGACCCCAGCCACAAACTTCAACATTGCTTCTATGAGAAAATATTTTCCAGATTTGATATTTATGTTACTTGGCCCATATTCAAAATGGGCCCTAAAAACTCCTTAATCTTCTTAAAATGCTGGATGAAAGAAAAACCAACATTTCCTGGATATTATCCTGGCAGACAATAGAGTAGTATTAATAATAACAAGTTTCCTATAAACCACAAAGTTAATTTACTCTGTGTCCATTTGACAAAAAAAAAAAAAATTAAAAGTTGATACAGGTACCTCTAGTTCTAGGAAAACTTTAATTTTATGAAAGATATGGGTAACTTTCTTTAACTTCAGTTTTATTTTTTTAAAGATTTATTTATTTTAGAGAAAGAGTGCACAGCAGGGAGGGGCAGAGGGAGAGGGAAAAAGAGTCTCAAGGAGACTTTGCACTAAGCCTGATGCAGGGCTCCATATCATGATCCAGAGATCATGACCCATCTGAAATCAAGAGTTGGATGCTTAAGTGACTGTACCACCCAGGTGCCCCCTTAACTTCAGTTGTATGTTTATTTGTTTTTTTAAGATATTTTTTAAACTGAAATACAGAAGCTGGCAATTGTTTGCATGGGGAACTTCCTGAATTCTAAGTTATGTAGCAAAATTATGCACAGCATAAAGATTTAAGATAAGTATAGAGTTGACATATGTGTGTATGTGGCTTAGGGTCTACTGATTCACTTTTGATTTCTCCAGCCTGGCCAGAACACTAGTTGGAACAATGATGTGTCAATCTGTCACTGAAAGAAATCTGAGAGGTCAATTCTCCTTGATCCCAGTACATATCCCATCCCCATCAGCTAAATTTACTGAGTTTGGTTGGGCTTAATATTACAGGGATAGCTTTTCCAGGAGGTTACACTGGAGTCAGAGGTGGTCACCTCTGAGACCTTACAGAAATTAATTCTTGTAAAGGGTTGGTATAGTTTAATATCTTGGCCCCAGATTGAGGGGAGGCTAAAACCAGTAGAGTAGGTAGTACTATAGGATATGCTATTAGAATTTTGATGGCAGCACCCCTCCTGTTCTGCCAGAAATACTTCTTTCACTGGCTATTCAAGAATTCTACCATGATAAAAGTAATAACCCAGACAACAGTTGCTCAATACTCAAGGATTTTATTAGTGGATTTTATATAGCTATCATCACATTTTACTCTTCATCCTGTGAAATAAATGATACTTCTTTCTGTTTGCCAAATTAATAAATTGTGATTCATATTAAATAAGGAACTTTTCCAGGGTTCCACAATTACTGTGGACTTAGCCTGGGAGCTTCTGACACTAAATCCTGTCATCAGTTCTCTTAAGGCATTTTGTTTTTAAGAACTTCCTCTGAAAATCTACACAGACCATAAAGACATCATGAAGTGGTCAGCAGACAGACAACTCAGGGTGAAACAGCTTATTTTCAACATTAAGGTGTTAGGAAAACTAGAATGGGGTGTATTTCACATCTATTTTGATGGTGAGGGGAAAGGTGAGCAGACTAGGAAGCCAAAACATGCTGGTTGTTCCTGCAGGTGCTGAACTCAACCTTTATGCTGTTTCTATCATCACAACGATGAAAGACTGGGGTTTCACTGTGGTCCAGTTTTGGCAGCTGATTTGGCAAATTAACAAGCTTAACTAATGATTTTCAAATGCTCAAAGTGGATATCCTAAAGTAAACCCCATATTTTAAAAACTGGATACTGCACATTCCTCTAGCAATGCTCCCTCTCCCCTCCTCCCCTCTCTGCCCCTTCCCTCACCTCACCTTCCTTCCTCTCTTTCTCTCCTTTTCTCCACCCTAGCATCTCTCTCTCTCTTATATTGTATTAACAAATAATTAGGTACAACTTCCATGTGACTCATTCCCTTTCTCTCCTCTCTGCCTACAACAAAGTTTCTTCTGTGTCACTGTATCAAAACTGCCACCCTTAAGTCTGTACTGTATTTAGATTTCATTCTCTTGATTCACCTATCCTGTTTCTTGAGATGGGTTAAATTTTCCATAGTATGTTCAAGTTCAGATTATCTAAGAATTTGCCACATGTTAAATCTCAGGATTATGCTACATCCAATGCTCCTCAATACTAAAGTACCTCTTGGAGGGTAAAAGAAACAATGTTTCTAAATATGGAAGGGGTGCATCTTTCTAATGGCTGTGGCGGATGGGTAAATATTCAGAACCAGCTAAAGGATTAGCTAAGAAATAGGAGAGAAGTGTTCATTGTAGCACCAAAGAGAACAGACCAAGAGAACATGCTGAGACTAATATAGTTTCACTCCTAAATCTAACATCTTTCCCTCTCTCCCTCTCTCCTGAATATTCACACTACTAAGGGAGATGTGTGAGGTACTATTCACAGATAATGAGTAAGGATGCTCAAGAGAAGTTTCTCAGAATACCTGCTTCAGAGCCATGGCATTGAAGTGATGAAACCCCAGTTCAAAACTGCCTCAGGAAATGCAATGCATTCATGTTACAAGTACAAAGCCCCTCAAACTCACTTTGAAAATTTGCTTAGAGTCTAAATAAATCAAACTGAAAGACTTAATTATGAAATCCCAGAGCTGGCCATGAGGATAATAAAGTGCCTGGGTTTCTGTTTCAATAGATGTGTTAATATTTTAGCAGCCCCTAACTGCCTGTGTTCTATTTCACAATTCATGATTAAAGTTTGATTTCAATAGAGATTCAAAAAAAAAAAAGTGAGACCTGTGTTTCAGTCCCTTGTTAGTACACTGGTTTGTCCTTTCTAACATGTAATTAATGTCTCCCTCGTAGCCATTCTCTCTCAGTGGGGCAGAATCAGCACAGTCAAACCTGAGCCTTATGGGGTGACCTGATCCACTCCATCCCAAAAACAGACACAGAATCACCAGTTGGCCTTTTCTGCATCCTCCTGTGCCCTCTATCCCAGGTATAGGTTGGAGAGTCAGACGATTTTGATAAATTAACTACCCTGCTGGGGGAAAAAAAAAATCCTCTCTCCTTTAATTGAAAATCATAACTTGAGACCTCTACAGAATTGAGGAGTGAACGGAGGCAGGCTAAGCTGCTCTGAGAGACTCTTTAGTTTCCGCTATTCAGATAAAAAATAAATAGAGAGTAACAGATTCTACAGATCCTTCAATAGATCCTTCAATCCTTTTAAAAGGCAACCTCTATTATCTTAGTGGAAAAGTCTCAAACTACACTTACCTTTTTAAAATGTACATATACATATTCACTGTAAGGAAACTGGGAAAAAAGTAGATAACACTGAAAAAAGTTAAAACAACCTGTGATTCTATCACAAAGAGGTAACCATTTTTTAGTATTTTGGTGTGAACCCCTCCAGACTTTCTATCATCATCTGTCCACGATTATAAAAGATGAATCTGTGACATTATTTTGAACAACTTCATGGTAGTTCGCTGGCTGTACTGAAAGTTTATCTTCTTTCAAACCAAGATAAGTTGTTTGGTGTCTACTGGGACTTAATGTGATACAATAAAATCCATAAGGAAAAAGCGGTTTCTCATTTTTCCTAAGGGTGGAAGCATTAAGAAAAGGAGATTTGATTAACAGAATATGGAGACAAATCAAAATCTTTAATCCAGGGCTTAGCCTTTTAGAATCATGATTTAATCTAAAACAGGACGGTCTCTTAGAACTGTCATTTAAAAAATATGCCCCCTCTTTTGTCTCTGATGCTGTTTTAATGCTACCGCTGATAAGAATCCACTCCTCACAATATCAGAGCCAGACAAACCATATTTTAAAGTGGCAGGTCTAATTTCCAACTGCAGCCTCGGTATTATGAATATAAATCATCACACGGAGAAGCAAACATCCAATACGGGTCCTGGTCAGCAACTCATCCTTCTCAATAAACTTTCCAAAGAACAAAACTAAGTCTCTAGGAATTCATAGAGATAACCAGAGACAGCTGAAGGCTTACCTCTGAGGAAGAAATGGCTCATAATTTCATAATTTCATGCAATTAGGGTTCAACAACAGGCTCAGTATGATGCAAGAAAATCTAAATTAACAGTGAATCATCCATTTTTCTTCCCTAGTGTTAAAACCATATACCTGTAATAACCTTTAGATCTTTTACCTACAAGCTATATAGTGGTGATCAGGTGAATAGCCATTTTAGGTAGCAGTAATTTTAGGCAAAGAGAATAGGATAAGTAAAGAGACAAGAGAAGCAATGAATTTTAACACTATAACTAGTTTGATATGACAGATAAAAGGATTATTTGTGGGCTTACCAGTGAATATCAACATGAAGAATTAGAGAAATCCAAAAGAACTAGATTAGATTTCAATTTTTTTAACGATTTTATTTATTTATTTGACAGAGATCACAAGTAGGCGGAGAGGCAGAGAGAGAGAGAGGAGGAAGCAGGCTCCCTGCTGAGCAGAGAGCCCGATGCGGGGGCTCGATCCCAGGACCCTGGGACCATGACCTGAGCTGAAGGCAGAGGCCTTAACCCACTGAGCCACCCAGGCGCCCCCTGGATTGGATTTTAAAGGGCCTCCTAGCCAATGGCTCTCAAACACTGGAATCACCTGGGGAGCTATAAAAAATGCAGACACTTGGTCCCACCCTCATGGTTTCTAACGTTAATTGGTCTTGGGTACAATCTGGGCATCAGGATTTTTTTAAAGATTTTATTTATTTATTTGAGTGAAAGAAAGAGAGATAGAGCATGAGTCAGGGAGAGGCAGAGAGAAAAGCAGACTCCCTACTAAGCAGGGACTCCAGCACCATGTGGGGCTCAGTCTCAGAACCCTGAGACCATGACCTGAGCCAGTTACCTGGTTAACCAACTGAGCCGCCCAGGCACCCCTTGGTGTCAAGACTGTTAAAAGAACTCTAGGTAATTCCAGTACAGAGAGAGTTGGAGAACCATTTTCTAGGCTATGAAAAGAAACATGGATTTCATCTAAGGATAATAAGAATATATAAAATCATTATTTTTGAAGTATGTAAGTGTCATATTTAGATTTATGTTTTCAAAAAAACTGCTCTGCAGGATTTGAGGGAAATGGCAGAGGTGACAGCATTATTTTTAAATAATGTTTAAACATTATTAATGTTAACATTAATAATGTTTAAAAATATTTTAAACACTGTGAATACCCCCACACACAGAAAGAGAAAAAAAGGATAAAAAGCAGTACATATGGTCAATTAATTTATAACAAAGGAGTCAAGAACACACAATAAGGATGGGACAGTCTCTTCAACAGTGTTGGGGAAACTGGACAGCTACACACAAAACAATGAAACTGGACCCTCTATCTTCATGAACAAAAACCAACTCAAAATGGATTAAAGACATATTTAAAACCTCAAACTTCTAGAAAAAAATATAGTGGGTAAATTTCTTGACATCCATCAAGGCACTGATTTTTTGGATTTGACACCAAAAGGAAAGGCAACAAAAGTAAAAATAAATAGATGGGACTATATTAAATGAAATTGTTTCTGCAAAGCAAAATATACCACCAACAAAATAAAAAGGCAACCTGCATAATGGAAAAAATTCTTTTTTTTTTTTTTAATTTATTTATTTGTCAGAGAGAGAGGGAGAGAGAGAGAGCACAGGCAGACAGAGTGGCAGAGGGAGAAGCAGGCTCCCTGCCGAACAAGGAGCCCGATGTGGGACTCGATCCCAGGACGCTGGGATCATGACCTGAGCCGAAGGCAGTCGCTTAACCAACTGAGCCACCCAGGCGTCCCTAATGGAAAAAATTCTTGCAAATCATATATCTGAGAAGGGGTTAATATTAAAAATAAATAAAGAATTCACACATTCATGGCCAAAAAAAAAAAAAAATGGATTTAAAGATGGACAAAAGACCTCAATAGATATCTTCCCAAAGACATACAAACGACCAACAGGTACTGAAGATGTGTTCAACATCACTACTTATGAGGGAAATGTGAATCAAAACCACAATGAGATGGTACCTCGCACATGTTAGAATACCTATTATCAAAAAGACAAGTGATAAAAAGCTCTGGATATGGAGAAAAGCTAATCCTTGCATACTATTGGTAAGAATGTAAATGGAAACAACCACTATGGAAAATAGTATGGAGGTTCCTAAAAAATTAAAAATTGAACTACCATATGATACAGCAATCCCACTTTTGGTAATATATCCAAAGGAATGAAATTAGGATTTCATTCTTGAAATCCTATTCATGAAATCCCATTCATCCTTGAAATCCTATTCATGAAACCCATTCATGAAATCCATCATGAAAGAGAAATCTGCACTCCAATGTTTACAGCACCACTATTCCAGTAGCTAAGATATGGAAACAACCTAAGTGTCCACCAGTGAATGAATAGATAAAGAAAATGGATATATATAATATATAGTATAATGGAGGATTATTCAGTCATAACTAAGAAGGAAATTCTTCTGTTTGTGATGGCACAAATGGACCTGGAAGACACTATACTAAGTGAAATAAGTCAGGCAGAGAAAGACAAATACTGCATGGTTTCACAGATACGTGGAATCTAAAAAAGAGTCAAACTCATAGAAACAGAGTGGGGAAAGGATTATCAGTGCTGGGGTGGGCTAAAAGGAAGAAATTGGAAAAGGGTTATTAACTTTTGGCTATAACATAAATAAAGCCTGAGGATCTAACTTATAACATGGTGACTCTAGTTGTTGTTAACACTGTATTATTTATGTAAGTAAAATTTGCTAGGAGACCAAACATAAATATCCTTTTAAAAATTAAATTAAATTAAAATTTTAATTAACATATAATGTATTATTTGTTTTAGGGGGACAGGTCTGTGAATCATCAGTACTACACAATTCACAGCACTCACCACAGCACATACCCTTCCCGATGTCCATCACCCAGCCACCCCGACTCCCACCCCTCCAATCCAGCAACCCTCAGTTTGTTTCCTGAGATTAACAGTCTCTTGTGGTTTATCTCCCTCTTTGGTTTCATTTTGTTTCATTTTGGCCTCATTTTTGCCTTCCCCTATGATCCTCTGCCTTGTTTCTCAAATTCCACATATCAGCGAGATCATATGATAATTATCGTATGGTAATAATATGATAATGTCTTTCTCTGATTGAGTTATTTTGCTTAGCATAATACCCTCTAGTTGCATCCACGTCATTGCAAATGGCAAGAGTTCTTTTTGATGGCTGTAGAGTATTCCATTGTGTGTGTGTGTGTGTGTGTGTGTGTGTGATATCTTCTTTATTCATTCATCTGTCAATGGACATCTAGGCTCTTTCCATTATATGGCTATTGTGGACATTGCTGTTATAAACATTGGGATGCATGTGCTCCTTCAGATCACTACTTTTGTATCTTTGGGGTAAATACACAGTAGTGCAATTGCTGGGCCACAGGGTAGCTCTATTTTCAACTTTTTGAGGAACCTCCATACTATTTTCTAAGGTGGCTGCACCAGCTTGCATTCCCACCAACAGTGTAGAAGGGTTCCTCTTTCTCCGCATCCTCGCCAACGTCTGTTGTTTCCTGACCTGTTAATTTTAGCCATTCTGACTGGTGTGAGATGGTATCTCATTGTGGGTTTGATTTGTATTTCCCTGATGCCAAGTGATGGTGAGCACTTTTTCATGTGTCTGTTGGCCATTTGGGTCTCTGCTTTGGAGAAATGTCCCTTCATGTCTTCTGCCCATTTCTTGATTGGATTATTTGTTCTTTGGGTGTTGAGTTTGATAAGTTCTTTATATATTTTGGATACACTAGCCATTTATCTGATCTGTCATTTGCAAATATCTTTTCCCATTCTGTCCATTGTCTTTTGGTTTTGTTGACTGTTTCCTTTGCTGTGCAAAAGCTTTTGATCTTGATGAAGTCCCAATAGTTCATTTTTGTCCTTGATTCCCTTGCCTTTGGCCATGTTTCTAAGAAGAATTTGCTGTGGTTGAGGTCGAAGAGGTTGCTACCTGTGTTCTCCTCATGGATTTTGATAGATTCCTGTCTCACATTTAGGTCTTTCATCCATTTTGAGTCTATTTTTGTGTGTGGTGTAAGGAAATGGTCCAGTTTCATTCTTCTGCATGTGGTTGTCCAATGTTCCCAGTACCATTTGTTGAACAGACTGTCTTTTTTTCCACTGGACATTCTTTCCTGCTTTGTCGAAGATTAGTTGACCACAGAGTTAAGGGTCTATTTCAGGGCTCTTTATTCTGTTCCATTGATCTATGTATCTGTTTTTGTGCCAGTACCATACTGTCTTGATGATTACAGCATTGTAATAGAGCTTGAAGTCCAGAATTATGATGACACCAGCTTTGCTATTCTTGTTCAACATTCCTCTGGTTATTTGGGGTCTTTTCTGGTTCCATATAAATTTTAGGATTATTTGATACATTTCTTTGAAAAAAGTTGATGTGTTTTGATAGGGTTGCATTAAATGTGTAAACTGCTCTAGGTAGCATAGACATTGTCACAATATTTGTTCTTCCAATCCATGAGCATGAAATGTTTTTCCATTCCTTTGTGTCTTCCTCAATTTCTTTCATATGTATTCTATAGTTTTCTGAGTACAGATTCTTTGCCTCGTTGGTTAGGTTTATTCTTAGGTATCTTATGATTTGGGGTGCAATTGTAAATGGGATCGACTCCTTAATTTCTCTTTCTTCTGTCTTGTTGTTGGTGTATAGAAATGCAACTGATTTCTGTGTGTTGATTCTGTATCCTGACACTTTATTGAATTCCTGTATGAGTTCTAGCAGTTTTGGGGTGGAGCCTTTTGGGGTTTCCACATAAAGTGGAACAACTATTCTACAAAGAGTGAGAGTTTGACTTCTCCTTTGCCAATTCAGATGCCTTTTATTTCCTTTTGTTGTCTGATTGCTGAGGCTAGGACTTCTAGTACTATATTGAATAGCAGTAGTGATAGTGGACATCCCTGCCATGGTCCTGACCTTAGGGGAAAAGCTCTCAGTTTTTCCCCATTGAGAATGATATTTTCTGTGGGTTTTTCATACACAACTTTTATGCTATTGAGGTATGTACCCTCTATCTCTACACTGTGAAGAGTTTCAATCAAGGAAGGGTGCTGTACTTTGTCAAATGCTTTTTCTGCATCTATTGAGAGTATCATATGGTTCTTGTGCTTTCTTTTATTAAAGTATTGTATCACATTGATTGATTTGCCAGTGGTAAACCAACCTCACAGCCCAGTAATAAATCCCACTTGGTCATGGTGAATAATCCTTTTAACGTACTGTTGGATACTACTGGCTAGTACTTTGGTGAGAATATTTGCATCCATGTTCATCAGGGATATCAGTCTGTAATTCTCCCTTTTGATGGGGTCTTTGTCTGGTTTGGGGATCAAGGTAATGCTGGCCTCAAAACATGAGTCTGGAGGTTTTCCTTCCATTTCTATTTTTTGGAGCAATTTCAGAAGAATAGGTATTAATTCTTCTTTAACTGTTTGGGAGAATTCCCCTGGGAAGCCATCTGCCTCTGGGCTCTAGTTTTTTGGGAGATTTTTGATTACTGCTTCGATTTCCTTGATGGTTATGGGTCTGTTCAGATTCTCTATTTCTTCTTGGTTCAGTTCTGGGAGTTTATACATCTCTAGGAATGCATCCATTTCTTCCAGATTATCTAATTTGCTAGCATATAGTTGCTCATGATATGTTCTTTTTTTTTTTTTTTATACCAACTGCTTTTTATTATCAAGTTTCAGAAACCTTTCACAAGATGGTAAAAAAAGGGGGGGGGGCTTTACAACCACAGCTAATGTTATTTTTTTCCATTGTTCCCAGTCAGCTCCAAACCCATTGTGTGCAAAGCCCATTTTTCCATGCATCTAAATGATAGATATAGGCTATGAAATTCTTTATTCTATTTGTAGCAGCTTAGGCAGGTGCAGCCAAACACAAAGCTTCAGGACAAATTGTACACAAACTTTACAATGTGGGATTTGGATTTAAAATATGAAACATAAAATCTACATAAAACTGATAAAAATCAAGCATGGATACCAGGACTGAAACTTATAACCCACGTGTGAAAGGGAGTCTTATTTCCTTTCAAGTGCTTTATTCTGCTACAGAACAGTCAAAATGAAGATGTAAAGCTTTGTGGTGAGTTAAAATTATACACTCTGTAGATATTATTCCAATTTTAAAAGTTACACATAGACCAACAGATGTCCATCAGTTCATCTGGACTGACCAGACACTCCAGCTGGATTGCTGAAAGCAAATTGTTTGTATTTCTTTGGTGTTGGTTGTGATTTCTCCTCTTTCACTCATGATTTTGTTAATTTGGGTCCTTTCTCTTTTCTTTTTGTTAAGTCTGGCCGGGGGTTTATCAATATTATTCTTTCAATGAACCATATCTTAGTTTCATTGATCTGTTCTACTGTTCTTTTGGTTTCTATTTCATTGATTTCTGCTCTGATCTTTACTATTTATCTTCTCCCACTGGGTTTAGGCTTTATATACTATTCTTTCACTACCTCCTTTAGATGTAGGGTTAGGTTGTGTATTTGAGAACTTTCTTGTTTCTTGAGAAAGGCTTGTATTGCTATGTACTTTCCTCTTAGGACCACCTTTGCTGAATCCCAAAGATTTTGAACCGCTGTGTTTTCATTTTCATTTCTTTAATTCTTTTTTAATTTCCTGGTTTGCCCATTCATTCTTTAGTAGGATGCCCTTAGCCTCCATGCATTTGAGTTCTTTCCAACTTTCCTCATGTGGTTGAGTTCTAGTTTCAAAGCACTGTGATCTAAAAATATGCAGGGAATGATCCCAATCTTTTGGTACCTGTTGAGACCTGATTTGTGACCCAGGATGTGATCTATTCTAGAGAATGTTCCATGTGCACTAGAGAAGAAGGTGTATTTTGTTGCTTTGGGATGGAATGTTCTGAATATGTACGTGAAGTCGATCTGGTCCAGTGCATCATTTATTATTTCCTTGTTGATCTTTTGCTTAGATGATCTGTCCATTTCAGTGAGGGAGGGTGTTAATGTCCCCTACTATTACTGTATTATTGTTGATGTGTTTCTTTGATTTTGTTATTAAGTGGCTTAAATAATTCGCTGCTCCCATGTTAGGGACAAAAATATTTACAATTGTTAGATCTTCTTGTTGGACAGACCCTTTAAGTATGATATAGTGTCCTTCCTCATCTCTTATTATAGTCTTTGGCTTAAAATCTACTTTGTCTGATATAAGGATCGCCACCCCAGCTTTCTTTTGATGTCCATTAGCATGGTAAATGGTTTTCCACCTCCTCACTTTAAATTTGGAGGTGTCTTTGGGTCTAAAATGAGTCTCTGGCAAACAGCATAGTGATGGGTCTTGTTTCTTTATCCAATCTGATACCTTGGGTCTTTTGATTGGGGCATTTACCCCATTTACATTGAGGGTAACTACCGAAAGATATGAACTTAGTGCCAACTGTACTGCCTATAAGGTGACTATTACTGTATATTGTCTCTGGTCTATGCTACTTTTAGGCTCTCTCTTTGCTTAGAGGACCCCTTTCAATATTTTTTATAGGGCTGCTTTGGTGATTGCAAATTCTTTTAGTTTTTGTTTGTCTTGGAAGCTTTTTAATCTCTCCTATTTTCAATGACAGCGTAGCTGGATATAGTATTCTTGGCTGCATATTTTTCTTGTTTATTGCTCTGAATAAATCATGCCAGTCCTTTCTGGCCTGCCAGATCTCTGTGGACAGGTCTGTTGCCAATCTAATGTTTCTACTGTTGTAAGCTACATACCTCTGGTCCCAAGCTGGTTTCAAGATTTTGTCTCTGAGATTTGTAAGTTTTATTATCAGATGTCAGGGTGCTGGCCCATTTTTACTAATTTTGAGGGGAGTTCTCTATGCCTCTTGGATTTTGATGCCTGTTTCTTTCCCCAAATTAGTTAAGTTCTCTGCTATAATTTGCTCCAGTATACCTTCTGTTCCTCTCTTTCTCTTTCTTCTTCTGGGATCCCGATTATCCTATTACTTCATCTTATGGTATCATTTATCTCTCAAATTCTCCCTTCATGATCCAGTAGTTGTTTATCTCTCTTTTTCTCAGCTTCTTTATTCTCCATCATTTGGTCTTCTGCCTCATTTATCCTAGCAGTAAGAGCATCCATTTTTTAAAATTGCACCTCATTAGCAGCCTTTTTGATTTTGACTTGATTAGATTTTATTTCTTCAGAAAGGGATACTCTAGTATCTTCTATGCCTTTTTCAAGCCCACGTAGTTGTCTTTATAATTGTCATTCTGAACTCTAGTTCTGACATCTTACTAATGTCCATGTTGATTAGATCCCTGGTAGTCAGTACTACCTCTTGTTCTTTTTTTTTTTTTTTTTGAGATAAATTTTTCCCTTTTGTCATTTTGTCTAGAGAATAGATGAATGAGAGAACAAAATGCTAGAAGTGTAACAATGAACCCAGAAAAATATACACTAGACAAATCAGAAGAGACCTGAAACAGGGGGAGAAGAAAGGAAATTATATATATATATATATTTATGTGTATATATATATATATATATATATATATATGAATGATTAGGTTGGTGAATAGAAGAGAGCCACACACTTGATTCTGGGTATATTTTGTTCTGTTAGAAGAAACTGCCTTCCAAATTTTAAAGAAAGAAAAACATATATATATACACATACACAAATAAGGGTAAATATGATGAAGGGATGGAATATGAATATAAAAATGAAAATTTTAAAAGATTTTTAAAAAAGGAATTAAGATATGGGCTGAAAACAGTAAGAAGAAAAATTAAAAAACAACGAAATTGAAAAAAAAATAAAGAAAATTTAAGAAATTAACTCTGAAAGACTAAAGAATCATGAGAAAAAGCCATGAATTCTATGTGCTGTATTCCCCTAGTGCTGGAGTTTTGCAGTTCTTATCGATCTGTAAACTTGGTCTTGACTGGATGTTCTTGCTGATCTTCTGGGGGAGGAGCCTATTGGAGTGATTCTCAAATGTCTTTGCTGGAGGCGAAATTTCACTGCCTTTGCCAGGGGCCAGGCTAAGTAATCTGCTTGGGCTCGCTCTCAGGAGCTTTTGTTCTCTGAAAGCTTTCCATACAGCTTCGGAGGACCAGAATGAAAATGGCGGCCTCCCAATCTCTTGCCCTGGAGGAGCTGCATAAATATTCTCACAGAATATCACAAAAGAAAGTGGGGGGGTGATGACAGATGTGTTACATAACTAGTTGGGATCAATCAAAACACTGTGATGCATACTTTAAATGTCTTAAAATTTTATTTGTCAATTATGTCTCAATAAAGCTTACAATTAAAAAAAATCCAAGAAAAAAGAAAATAAAGAAAGAAAAACTCATGGACAACATTTATGACAAAACTAGCTGACAAGATATTCTTGAAAGTAACAAATGCAAACAGGAAGGTAAAAACCACCTATAGTTATAATGCTTGTATGATAATGTTATCTGTGTGGAAAGAGGAAACAAGGTGGGACTAAAGGACTTGAGAACAGGAAAGTCCCAAAAGAGCCAACACACATGCACTGGAAAGCACAATGAGCCATTTGAGACCAGCAGCAGAAGCTGGGAGAGTGTCCCCCTCTCAGTACTTGAGGAGGGCCCACAGTATAGACTGAACAGACTGGAGCTGTCTAGCTCCTTTAAACCCTAGTTACTGACCTACCATGACTTCTTTCTAAGAGAAGCTCCTACTGAGAAGAAATTGCCGGGAGTGGAATAAAAACAGAAGAAAAAAGAACAAATAGAAATGAAAAAAGAGGAAAGTGTTGGCCAAAATGAGAAGGAAAACAGCCAGGAAATCTCGGAAAGTAGTGACCACATTTTTCAACATTATACCAAAAACAACAGAAAAGGAGTTCTGCAAAATTAGAACATCCCTGAATCTCACCTTATTCTGAAAGGTCGGGAAAAATAATTTTCCATAAAGATAAACAATACGAAACTGTTGAACTCAATTTTTTTTTTAAAGATTTTATTTATTTGTCAGAGAGAGAGGGAGAGAGAGCGAGCGAGCACAGTCAGAGTGGCAGGCAGAGGCAGAGGGAGAAGCAGGCTCCCCGCCAAGCAAGGAGCCCGATGTGGGACTCGATCCCAGGACGCTGGGATCATGACCTAAGCCGAAGGCAGCTGCTTAACCAACTGAGCCACTCAGGCGTCCCTCAAATTTTACACAAAGATAAAGAAAGGTGAAACTAAGTGACAGAGTAACAATTTTTATAAGATATACAGAGAAAAGAGCAGAATAACCTCCCTGCAGACAGTGAATGCATGCCAGAATGACATGCACATAAAGAAGATTAAAGCTATAATTTACTGTTTCAAAATACAAATACATTAATAAACTGGCATAGGAATTAGTAAGACTGGGATACTGACAACAGTATTAATGAAAGAATTATAAATAACAAAATAGGGGCACCTAGGTGGTTCAATCAAGCAGCTGACTCTTGATTTCAGCTCAGGTCATGATTTCAGGGTAGTGGGATCAAGTCCCATGTGGAGCTCCACACTCAACACAGAGTCCACTTATCTCTCTCCCTCTGCTCCCTCTCCCCACATTGGCTCTCTCTCTGTCTCTCTCTCCCACTCATATAAATAAATAAATAAATAAGTAAATAAAAGCTTTAAAAACTAAGTGAAAGAATAAATACTTTTTAAAATCAAGATTAAGCTAGATAATACAAAAATAGATAACATTCTAGAAATAAAAAGGAAAAAAGGATACTTACAAAAATTTTTCAAAAAAAGGAAGGAATCAAAAGGATTCTAGAGAAAGTGATGAACACACACTGAATGCATGCTAAAAAAAAAAATCAACAGACAGATATTAGGCATTCCTAAAGAAGAAAACTGAACCAAGGGAACAGTGCAAATGTTAAAAATTGTTAATCTAATAGAATCTATTATTTCATTATGCATTTATATCTTTAAGGAAAAGAAAAAGCACGTGGCTTTTCAGGGAAATAATATTAAATTATCATCAGACTTTTTGACAGGAATACTTTATGCAAAAAGAAAATGGGATACCATATATATTCAGGGCAAGAAGATGTAGGTCAAGGATTATATATCTAGCAAAATAACTTACATAGGTTTAAGTGGCAGAAACTGTTATCAACTGTAATAACTACGGGGATATTATTCTTCTCTTGAAAGCTTTCTGGGAAATATATAATGGAACAAGATTTAGCTAATCAAAATGACTTGCGAGGTGTCAAGATAAGGACTTCTGGTTAGCATTAAATACATATTTATTTCAAGCGGTAGTTTATTACTTTGTCAACTTAGCTAAGCTGGAATTGTGCTTTCCAGAATTCTTTTCTTTGTATATTTCTAGATTAAAGCTATGTATAAAACAAATTTGCATTAAGATTTAGAAAGCAGAAATGAAAGAGAAACCATTATTCTGTGAATGTCAGTACAGGATTCCAAGTTCTACTACCACTTGACCATATAGTTATCCTCTGCTAGCTCACCTTATTGGTCTCTAGCATCAATCAGATCCTAAATGCTTCAGTTACTATCAAATACCCTTCTTCAACTTCTGTAAGTCCTCAGCTAATCATGTGTGGAACTCTTTGGCAAAGGGTACCAGTCTCTTCTACAGATCACCTACATTGTTGGGGTTATACAGAGAAACAGACATGAGACTCAGATTCTCTTTATAGGGCTGCACTTTTCCCTTATTTTCCCCTGCTTCATGTACTGTGTTTCTTTACTACTGATCTACACCAGCATCAGACCTAACATTGGAATCAGAGGAACAGCATGCAACAGATTTTTTCACCAGCTTTCACAATTATATAAAATCTAATCCATAAGACCCATCCCTTACACCATACCACCTGGAGTTGTCTGCTTCAGTGATCAAACTCTGAGTGACACACTTATATAACTAAAATTAAGTGAAGGTAAGAGGAACAGAGTATAGTATGCACTGGTTATGTGCCATGATTTCTGATATGGAACAAAGGAGATCAAACATCCTAGAGAAGAATCAAGTAAAAAGCCTATAGCTTTTAATCTGAATTAGAAGTATCAATATGAATTAATGAGGTGTTTTATCTTTATATTTGTATCTGTATTTTAGCTCTGTCCACCAAAGAGACATAGACACAGGCTACCCCAGTAGCAATGAGTATTCTTAGTACCCAGATTGTGATCGTTAAATGCCATTTCTCACAAAAATAAACTAAACCTTCTTGGAGAGGATTAATTCCAGGTTCTGATGTAGGAAATATACAAGATGAACCTGAAACACCTCATCATACCTGACAGCAAGTAAATGGTCAATGACTATGAAAGTCATGTTAAAAAGACTCAGCAGGCAAACTGAAGATGCTCCCATTGGACAAATATAGAATAATTTGAGCTTCACAATGATAATAATTGCAATATATTTGAACCCATCAAATAAGTTTAAATCTAGGAGGTTACGGTAATTTAAAACAATTAGTAACTCATCAAAAGGGAGGAGGACAGGGATCTAATGTGGTATTTTGACTCCAAATACATATAATGGGAGTACCAGAAAGAAAGAAGAGAAGAAGGGACAGAAAAAATATTAGAGGAAATAATGGCTAAAATTTTTCCATTTGTAATTAAAAACAATAGTCACACGTCCAAGAACTCCAATAGACTTCAAGCAGGATAAATACAAGATTTAAATCAAGACATATTACTGTAAAAGTGTTGAAAGGCAAAGACAAAATGTTGACTGCAGTGTGAGAAAAATGACTCATCATGTGTAAAGGAACTCAGTAAGGTTAACAACTGACTTCTCACTACAACAATGAAGGTCATAATGCAGTGGGAAGCCAAAGTCTAAGAGCTGAAATTAAAAACTCAACAAAGAATCCTATACCCAGTAAAACTATTTTTTTAAATGAAGGCAAAATAAAGATATTAAACAAAACCTGAGAGAATTTGTTGCTAACAGATCTTCCACACCAGAAAAACTAAAGAAAGTGCTTCATGTTAAAAAGCAAGTGATACCAGATGGTAATTGGAATCTGTATGATAAAACAAAGGGTGCTCTTAAAGGTAATCATCTAGTAATCACAAAAGATATCATGATTACATATTTCATCTCCTTTGTTCTCCTGATTGATTTAAAAAGCAACTGCATAAATAATATGAATGTAATTGTAATGTGGGGTCCTAAACACAAAAAATGTAATATATTTGACATTAATGGCATAGAGAAGACTGGTTAGAACAAAGCTGTATTGGAAAAGGAAAAGGAAACCAGATGGTAACTGAAATCCAAAGAAAGTAATGAAGTTAACCAGAAAAGGTAAATCAGAAGGCTAATATAACAAACTCTATAAACATACACTTGCTTTCTTTTCTTCTTTTAGCTTCATTAAAAGATATGATTATGAAAACTAAAAATTATAACAATGAATTGTTGGGTTTATAATATATTTAGACATAATAGTATATATTAGTTTAGTGTACAAAAGTAACTACTCAAAAGAGGTGGCAGAAAATTGAGTTATACAAAAGTAAAGTTAGTATATATCTGTGGAACTAAGAATAAATCTGAACTAGATTCTGATAAGTTAAAATGTGTATTAAAAAGCCTCTAGTGGGGCACCTGGGTGGCTCAGTGGGTTAAGCCTCTGCCTTCGGCTCATGTCATGATCTCAGGGTCCTGGGATCGAGCCCCACATTGGGCTCTCTGCTTGGTGGGGAGCCTGCTTCCGCCCTCTCTTTCCCTGTTTCTCTGCCTGCTTGTTATCTCTCTCTCTGTCAAATAAATAAATAAAACCTTAAAAAAAATAAAAGGTCTGTAGCAACTACTATGAAGATAAATTTAAAAATTATAAAAGGAATTAGAATATTACACTAAAAATTTTACTTGATACAAAGAAGGCAGTAACAGAGGAAAATATTTTTTAAAAATACCTGGGACATATAGAAAACAAAAAGCAAAATGGTAGATGTAAATATAACCCATACCCACATTAAAGGTGAATGGTTTAAACAGCACCGTCAAAGGCAAGGATTCTGAAACTGGAGATTATAAAAAGATCTGAGTATATGCTCTGTACAAGGGACATATTTTAATGCAAAGATACAAATAGTAAAAAAGTACAGATAAAGGTATACCAAGTAAACAACAGCTATAAAAGAGCTGAGACAGCTACCCTGTCACGAGAAAATGTATTTTACAATAATATGAAAATAATATTATCCTCTTACGTAATATGAGCATTCTAAAAAAATCCTTCTCAAATAATGAGAGTAGACTTTAAAACAGATAAAAATTATTAGAGATGAAGAAGGATATTTCATAATGATAAAAGGACCTCAGGACCTTGGTAAATGTAGCAATTATAAGCATATATGCAATGAAGAGCATAGTCCCCAAATACATGAAGAGAATTGAAGTGAACAATAATAGTTGGAGACTTCAAAACCCATTTTCAATAATGATTAAAACAACTAGAAAATAGAAGACTTAAGCACCACTATACGTAAATTAAATATTTAAAAATCTATAGACCATTCTACCAATAGCAGCAGAATGTACATGCTTCTTAATCACATATGGAGCACTCTCCAGGATGCATGTATGCTAGGTCTTGAATTAAGTCTTGAAAATTAAGTCTTGAAAAATGTAAAAGGATTGAAATCACACAAATCAACCACAGTGGAATCTAATAACAAATCAATATGTGAAAATTAAATAAAATGTTCTTAAGCAACCAATGGGTCAAAGAAAAAAAATCACCAGGAAAAGTAGAGAATACTATTTTAGATGAGCGAGCATCACATAAATCAGCGCGCAGAGAGAAATTTACATCTATACACAAATCAGTAACCTAAGCTTCTCCTTTAGAAATGAGAAACAGAAGAGCAAACAAAACCCAAGAAAGCTAAAAGAAAGAAACAACAATGATTAGAGCAGAGAAAAAGTCAACAAAACCAAGAGCTGTTTCTTTAAAAAAGATCAACAAAATTGGCAGATATTTAGCTCTACCAAACAAACAGTAAAGAAGATTCACATTATTAAAATCAGGAATAAAAGAAGGAATGTCACTACCAGTATCACAGAAATAACAAATGATTATAATGTATTACTATGAACAACTATGTGCCACTAAGTAAAACAAATTCCTAGAAAGACACTAACAATGGAAACTGACTCAAGAAGCAATATAAAATATGAATAGGTTCATATCAGGTGAAAGAGATGAAATTACTAATTTAAAACTTTCCCACAAAGAAGAGCCCAGGCTAAGATGGCTTTAGTGGTAATTTGTGCCAAATACTCAAAGAAGAATTAATACTAATTCTTCAAAAACTCCTCCAGAAATAGGAGAGGATACTTCCTAAAGCAACCCATGAGGCTATTATTACTGTGACACCAGGCAGAGATATCACAGGAAAGAAAACCACAGAAAATATCTCATAATTACAGATCCAAAAAGCCTTAAGAAATTACCAGCAAACTGAATCCAGCAACATATAGAGAAGCATTATATCTACAACCAATTCAGATTTACCCCCAAAATGCCAAACATCAATATAATAAATCATTTCATAGGATCAAGGATAAAAACCCATGATCATCTCAACAGATGCAGAAAACTGATAAAATCCAGTCTTTTCATGGTAGAAATGTTCTGCAAATTAGAAAAGAAAAGAGCTTCTACAAAAAAACAAACAAAAAAAAAGGATAGCTAGCATCATAGTTAAAGGAGAAAGAAAGAATGAATGCTTTAGACAAGGAAAAAGACAAGGATTTAAACTTTTACACTTTATTCAACATGTATTGGAGGTTCTAGGCAGGGAAATAAAGCAAGAAGAGGATATAAAAGGCATACAGATTAGAGAGGAAAAAGTAAAAATATCTATATTTGAAGATGAAGTGATCTTGTATATAAAAATTTTAAGGTATCCAGGAAAAGACAAAACAAAACAATGATGAGACTTAACGAACAAGTTCAGCAATGTGCCAGGATACAAGATGAATACACAAAAAAATTATTATATTCTCATATAGTAGCTATGAATATCCAAAGACGAAAGTAAGAAAACAATTTAATTTGCAGTAGCACCAATAAGAACAAAACACATAGGTATAAATTTAAACAAAAGAAGTTGTAAGGGTTCCACACTAAAAACTATGGAAATTTGTTGAAAGCAACTGAATATCTAAATATGATGTCAAAATATTCGTAGATGGGAGCCTTAATATTATTAAGAAAGCAATACTCCACAAATCAATCTACAGATGCACTGCAATCCCATCAAAATTCCAGATGGGATTTTTTTCCCCAGAAACTGGCAAGCTGATATAAAAATTCATGTGGAAATGGATGGGACTCAGAATAAGCAAAACAATGCTGAAAAAGAACAAAATTGGAAGGCTCATACATCCTTATTTCAAAATTCCTACAAAGCTACTATCATCCAGACAGTGAAGTAGTACATACCTACTGACATTTAAATTAATGGATTAAAATTGGGAGTACATAAATAAAATCTTACCTTTATATTTGCTCATTTATAAGAGTTCCAAGACAATCAATATGAAAAAAATAGTTTTTCAAACAAATGGTCCTGAGACAACTACATATCGACATCAAAAAGGATGTAGTTCGACTCCTATCTCACACCATATACAAAAAATAACTCAAAACAAATCACAGTCCTAAATATAAGAGCTAAAAATATAAAACTCTTAGAAGAAAACATGCAGGAAATCTTTTTTGCCTTCCTTGGGTTGGGCAATAGTTTATTAGATATGACACTAAAAAAACAATCAACGAAAGGGAAAAGCGAGCTACATCAAAATGATCAACTTTGTGCTACAAATGATGCTACTGAGAAAGTGAAGAGACAATCTATAGACTTGGATAAAATATTTGGAAATCATGTATTTGCACATATTTGACAAGGTTTTTTTCTCTAGAATATACAAACACTCCTACAACTCAATAATAAAAAGAGAAGTAAATGAATTAAAAAAGACTGAATAGACATTGTTCCAAAAAGATTACACATAGTCAATAAATGCATAAAAATGCTCAACATTATTAGTCATTAGAGAAATATAAATGAAAACTATTACTTCACATCTAGTAAATAGCTGTATTCAAAAAGTCGTATGTTAGTAAGTGTTGGCAAGAATGTGTGGAAACTGGAACCCTCATATTGGAAAATAGTTTGATAGTTCTTCAAAAAATTAAACACAAAGTTACTACGTGATATAACAAATCCATTCCTAGGTATATAACCAAGAGAAAATGAAAGACATGTCCACATCAAAATGTGTTACATGAATGTCACAGCACCATTATTCCATATAGCCAAAGAATGAAAACAACTCAAATATCCATTGAATGAATGGTGAATGAATAAATAAAACTTACTATATTCATACAAAGGAACATTATTTATATTTAAAAATGACCAAAGTACTCCAACATGAATGCACCTTACAAACAATATGCTCAAGTGAAAGAAATCAAGCACAAGAGAACACATATTGCATGATTACATTTTCTGAAATGCTTATAATAGGCAAATCTATAGAGACAGAAAGTAGATTAGTGGTTACCTACACGTTGAAGGTGAGCTGGATTGGGATTTGAACTAATTCCTAATGGGTAAGGATTTCTTTTGAGGGGAGACAAAACGTTCTAAGATTAGAATGTGATGATGATTTCACAACTGTGTGAATATATTTTTAAACTTAGTATCATATGATGACTTGTATGATATGTGAGTTGTATCTCAGTAAAGGGTTAAAAATCTAATATAATAACTATAAATGAAATAATAGAATTAGCATGTCATCATTTTACAAATCAGAATGCATGAATAGAATATATAAAGTATTAACTGTCAATGGCTACTATTCACAAAATGGGAGACCATCAGATATGTGTCTCCATAATCTAGCCAAGGAATTCTTCTGAGTTGGAGCCAGTCTCTGGTTCCAGCTGCTATTTTGCAGAGGATAGAAAAGTGCATTGAATTATATGATGTGTTTGCATTCAGCCACATCTAAAACTCAGAGAAATTCCACAGTTTATTTTTTTAAAGATTTTATTTGCCAGAGAGAGAGAGAGAGAGAGCACAAGCAGGAGCAGCAGGCAGAGGGAGAATCAGGCTCCCCACTGAACATGGAGCTGGATATGGGACTCAATTCCAGGGACCATGACCTGAGGTAAGGCAGACGCTTAACTGATTTAGCCACCCAGGCATCCCAGAAATTCCACAGTTTAAATGGCCTGAATTTTCAACGGATTATTTGTAAGTCAAAGGAAGTGATGGAGCAATAACTATACAAACATCAAGGAAATATTTAGTATAGAAGTTAGGGTGGCAGTTACTTAGAAGGGCACCAAGGAGTTGTGTTTGGATTGAAGTTCATGGAACAAGCTTTCTACACTTTCTACAAGAAATAGAACAGCGTTCTATTTCTTGACCTGGCTGTGGTTACAAAAAAATGTTTGTCTTGGAATACTTCATTGCCACACATTCTGTTTTGCATAATTTTCTATATCGATGGATTTTTAAAAATAATTTTTATTAAATACATAATTACTCTGGTTGTATGGTCGAGAATAGATCTTGGATTTCAGCAAAACAAAATTAGAACTAAAAAGAACAGATAGGAAGCTAGTGAAGAAACAGGGGAAGTTAGGGTTTTTATGTAGCTGTTTAGAGGAAAACTACTGTGATACAGTGACCAAATGAAGTGTGTGAGAAAGAGGTAGAAGAAAACAACTTATGGATTTATGGCTCCAATGAGCATGAGATAAAGAGCAGAAAATTCTCCTCCACTCCTATAGCCTTTGATTATTGATTTTACCTGCTCAATGGACATTCCAATTTGGCCTGATAACAGAAACTGATTTTTCTTGGTGATTTTCACTCTCAGGCCACAGGTTTCAAATGACTGTCTCCACTTGTGCTCTAGGGAGACCTTGGGGACAGAGGACTGGCTGATCAAAGCATAATATGCCACACCACAGTGATGGGTGCAGTATGGGCACATGACCAAGCTAGATTTGTTGGAACTGAGAGAATGAGACCAACTCTTATTCTCCTAGAGTAGGAGGTATAAAGCTATAGATATTACTACTGCGGTAAACACAAAATGACAGCGTGCCAAGGAGTGAAGCCAACATAGCAGAAAAAAGAGAGACAGACACACAGAATCCACATGTATGCTCATACTGCTAATGACATTGATTTGGATCCAGTTAGATCTGAAAATTGGCTATTTCCATACTTTTTAGTTATGTGTGAGCCATAATATTCCAATTACTACTTTTTCTTTAAAGAGCATACTGAGTTGGATTTCTGTCAATTGAAAATGAAAATATATTAACTAATACATTAACTAAAATATATATTAACATTAAACTGTTTCCAGAGTACTCAACCATGTACCTGCTTCAGCCCAGCACTGGCCAACAGAAATAGAATGTGAGCCACATGTGTAATTTAATGTTTTCTAGCCTCCACATAAAAAAAAAAAAAAAAGAAATATGTAGGATTAACTTTAATTTTTTTTTAAATTTTTATTTATTTGACAGAGATCACAAGTAGGCAGAGAGGCAGGCAGAGAGAGAGGAAGGGAAGCAGGCTCCCCGCTGAGCAGAGAACCCCAATATGGGGCTCGAACCCAGGACCCTGGGATCAGGACCCGAGCTGAAGGCAGAGGCTTTAACCCACTGAGCTACCCAGGTGCCCCTATCCCATTCTTTTAAAGTCACTTTATGTTCCAGCATTTGAAAGTACTGTAAGTATCAGTCCCCTTTTGATGGATGTTTTTCATTATTACCACTAAAAACAAAATTCTACAAAAAATATCCCTGTATACTCTTCCATATTTCCAGAAAGGCGATCGCTAAGAAAAGGATCTATGGATGTAGTTTGATGAATATTGATGATTGCCTTTCAAAACAGTTGTGTTGATTTACATATCTGTTAATAGTAGCAGAGAGTTCCCTTCTCCCCACACTTTTGCTAGCATCAATAGAGGTGATTTTGTTGTGTGGTGGTTACTGTTTTTGTGTAATTGTATGCTCATGAGTGCTGTGTGTATGTGTATGTGTGTGGAGTTTTGACTCCACTGCTTGACACGTTGCTTTCAGCCATCCACACACCCAAAGGGCAAGCAGCAACTATGTTTGTAGATGAGTATTTGTAGAGGTGCTCTGTTTGGCTCCCCATGGAAACCATTTTGGTTTTAACTGGGTGAGTTGTTCAGTTGTGACTCCGAAGTGGAAGCTGTCTAAGCCTTGACTCTAATCTTCCTTTCTTTTGGACTAAAGCTGAAGTCCTGTGGGACTTTAATGAGTGTTTATACTTTGGGACAGGCAGCCCTGGTGTAGTGGCAGATAGAGTTGACTACCAAATGCCCATTATGATTATCTGGTTCCCTGAATATCTCTTGCACTCTTCCCACAGAGTGTTGAACATTTTCCCTTTAGGATTTGATTTTTAGGAACCATATTTAGGAACCCAAAAAATACTTTATTTTTTTCCTTTGTCCTCATTTTAAAAAGTCTGTTGTTTGTAGTTTAGGGAGTTAGCATCATGGGGAAAAGCTGATCTTGGAACCAGGAAACCTATAATCTAGTCCCATTTTAACAGATAAAGACACTAGAAGTCTGGGTTCAAATTCCACTCTGCCAACTACTTCCTAGGCAATACTTGGCAGAATATTTAACTTTGTAACATCTAGTTTCCTCCTGCATAAAATGTTTATAATAGTATTTCCTATTGGTATCAATCAACATTCTTGATTGTAGATAATACAGATAGACTCTGGATGTTTTAAGCAAAAAGACTTTATTGTAGGGGCACCTGGGTGGCTCAGTGGGTTAAGCCTCTGCCTTCGGCTCAGGTCATGATCTCAGGGTCCTGGGATCGAGCCCCGCATCAGGCTCTCTGCTCGGCAAGGAGCCTGCCTCCCCGTTTCTCTCTGCCTGCCTCTCTGTCTACTTGTGATCTCTCTCTCCTTGTCAAATAAATAAATAAAATCTTTTAAGAAAAAAGGGAAAAAAAAAGCTTTATTGTAAGGGTATCACCGTGACTTCTCAGATAAATAGAAGGGTATAGATTCAGTCTAGGAAACAAGCAAAATTTCAGGTTCTTGGGAGGCTAGGCCACAGGCACAGTCTGGCTAGAGTACCCCAGCTGCTGCCATTGGATTCTACTGTGAATAAATTCTCACATATCCTTTGCATTTGTGCCATTTCGCCAAGGTTTGCATTCCTGAGTGAGAGTAATCAGTTGGCTAAACCCAAGTTCAGTACCCATACTCAGGCTACCAGTGACAAAGAAAAAGAATAACTGTTTCAGTTGGGTTCTATAGTTGGAAACATACTGCTACCTCCAACAAGACCATAAAGGAAGAATGCTACAGTGATGAATAGTGTGAATCTGGGATCCAGATGTCCTGGATTTACATTCTAGCCCCACTGCTTAATCCATTTGTGCTTCATAGGTGAAATGAAGTTGGTTAAGATATTTACCTCATTAAGGTCATTCTGAAAATTGAATGAGTTGATATGTATAATGTTCTTAGAACAGTATCTGACATAGAGTAAGCTCACCACACATTTTCTTTTAATATCATTTGGTTTTCCAGTTAGGAAGGAGTTAATACTGAATAGCCAAACACAAGCACAAAAACTAACAAACCTACCCCCCCAATATCAATACACATAGTGTGCATTTGGTGCTGATAGTTGTTTTTTCTTACTGTTTTTATGAATTTCAACTTGGAACTAATTTATTCTCATCAGTCTGGGCTGTTACTACTTTCTTCATCTGTGATATGAGAATTTGGACCACTTGACATTGAAGTTATCTGACAATTCCAAAATATGATGAATGAAATTCAGGATAAAGCAGAAAGACTTTGACAGGTAAAGGTAGAGAATGGCCTATAGTTTATTGCCCAGTAAGACAGTTAGCAACCACATAGGACTATTATTACTTGAAATGAGGCTAGTCTGAATTGAGATGTGCTGTAAGAGTAAAATACACAGTAGATTTCAGAGTCCTCAGTAAGAAATAATATATTCTAATAATAATTTTTAAAATATTAATTACATGTTGAAATTATATATATACATATGTATGTTAGGTTAAATAAAACATATTTTTAAAGTTAATCCTATAGGGGCATCTGGGTGGCTCAGTGGGTTAAAGCCTCTGCCTGCGGCTCAGGTTATGATCTCAGGGTCCTATGGGGAAAAGCAAGTGGGGAAATGTCACAGTAGATAAATTAGATCAACATACATACAGATCTACTGATCTGGAATTACAGTGCCAGCAGCTTTTTCTGTACATTAGTTCACTGAAACCTCACAACAAACCTATGATGGTGATACTTTTTTTATCTTTGCTTTATGATAAGGAAATGAAGCAAGTCAGAGAGAGGTAAAATACATTAACCAAGGTCATAGCTGCTCAATAGAATGGAGACGGTGAGGGGCCAACTCTCAGCCTTTCCTTGATACCATTCCATAGGGTTTTATTTTTCTTCAGTGAATGAGCACTTTTTTTAAATGAAGCTGGGAAAAAAAAGTAAGAAAGAAAAACAATACCATGAAAATCTTTCAAAGAAACCAAAAACCTAGGGACCAACAGATCTTACACTCACTTCTGGCCACCTCCCCACCGACCCCATAACATTTCTCAGCTTCTTTACTCACATGCATCCCTGTTCTACTTTGAAGTGACAGAAAAGAACTCCGTTCTTATTTCCTCAGAGGTGATCCCACCAGCTAATAGCCTTCATCATAGGAAATATGCATTGATATTCAGACTAAAGGATCCTTTGCTCAGTTGAATCCCACAATGTGCACTACATTAAAAACGCAGAATAGAGTGTTTTATGTGACCTACTGAATAATAACTACCACTGTGATCCAACTGTGTTATGACACTTATTTTAGGTACTGATCAGGTCAATATTCTAATCACTTCAACTAGAAAAAAGGTGTCAGCTTTGGGATTAACTCCTTGTACCATATCCAAAAAGGGTATGATGCACAGCATTAAATCAAAACTGACTGAAAAACAGGGGTGTAAGTAAATGAGATGAAGCATGGGGCCAATGGGACTTAATCTTCCCTTTCTGGCCTTTTAAGAAGATTACCATCATTCACATCAGCAATAGTATTCCATGAACTACATATCCCTCTGTCACTTAACATCCACATGGGAATATTTTTATGTTGTCTGCAAAATACAATCAATTTACCTATCTGTTCTTATATTAGCCATAAATACATGACTACTTTAACATCAAGTAAAGGGAAATCACTTCAAGGGAAATCACTTCTCAGCTGGGGAGTGGATTTCAAGTTTTGAAAGAATACACAAAGATCAGCCAGTAAGGTAAAGATGCCCAGATGGTCAGCTCACTCTGTAAGGTTAATTACATCAGAAGAGTAAACATTCCTTTAACATTTCTTATTTTCCAGAGATAAGCAGACTGCACAGGTGAGTAATCTCCGAACTCAACAAACTGGCTCAGTGGATAGTTTTGTTTCATTGAAGAAAGCAATTAGCTCTTAGTGTGCTGGAAAGTGGGAAGCAATTTCACAGATTAGTAGAGCTGCGGGCTCTGTCTGCTGGTGATGTCGGTGTATGGCTAGACCCACTTCCCATATTCTTTCTGGGCCAGCATAATCAGCAGATGATAACACGACACACAGGGCAGCTGCTTCCACTGACAGGCTCTTAATTGACAGAATGCATTATCTGGAAAACCTGACAACAGCAGCTACTTTGAAAGGCAATAATGTAAACCACTGCATTGTTTTTCATAAGCAATGGGGAGGGTGTGACACAGTATTCACAGCAGGAAAGGCAAAGTTTTAAGAACTTCAACCATCATCATTATTGTAGACATGTTAACTCTACCAGGCTTGTGAGAAGGAATGAGGGCACATAATAACAGAAACCAGAGAAGCTTATCCTTCCCAATTGGGAAGAAATGTTGGGTGTCACTTCATATGCTGTTTGTTATTCATTTTTAAATGAGAAGAAATAATCATAGCGGTAGAAAACAAATGGTCTAGAACCCTCATTTGGCTTCCATACATGTTTTAATTAGGTGACAGCTTAAAACAAAATTCAAAAAGCCTACAAGCCAATTTTTTTAAATTAGGAGATATTACCTAAAAACTCAGAGTCCCAACTTTTCTTGAAACTGAGGGAATCTGGTCCCTCTGGATCATTATGTGCTCATGCAGCAGCTGGCTAGAGAGGAGTGATGCCTGCTCCCCAGTTCACCACAGTCTGCACTACTCCCTACTGCTTTTCAATACCAGGGATGAATGCTGGTTGTACTTTAACACTACACTTGACCATCACTGCACTATTATTTCCTAATAGCAGAGAAATACTTCTCTGTACCCAATATTTCTCTGTACAAAGTGGGAAAACAGAAGAGTAGCCAAGAGAGCCACGTAATTTCTTTTTTTCACTCCTGACCTGCTATGCTCATATTTATGACTAGTCTGGCCTCTATAGGTACTTCAGTTTGTGACACTGCTATAGTTGGTAAGAAAACATGAGAACAGGCTTTCAAAGTCATACAGACTTGGAAACAATCCCTGGTTCTGCCACTTAATATTGTTTGGCCTTGAATAAATCATTTGATCTCTTTATAAATCTGTTTTTTCATGAGTAAAATGGAAATAATTATGGCAAGAATATCTACCCTTTATGTCAACTATAAAGATTAACTATACGTATGTATGTATGTATGTGTGTGTGTGTGTGTGTATACACACACACATAGGGGACAACATAAGAAATGACAGAGAAAGAAAACTGAGGTAATTTGGGAGAAATTGGGCTTGACTTACAAGACACAATACAATTAGATTAGCAGAGGACAGCAATTTATTTGGATGAACTACAGAGGCTTAGTAATCTAGTTTTTCTCCCAAATATCTAGGGGCTTTGTAAGTATTTATATAATCAAGATTTGTTTTGGACCTTACCACTATGGTATAAACGTGATCTGATATAAAGCATTCTCACTGGCCCACGTGGACCACTGACAAATTACAGTCGCTGATGCATTGAATTTTTTTCCAAAGGAATCATTTCAGTAAGTCCTGATAACATGTGTGCTGGAAAAGGATCATTAAAATGTTAGGTAAAAATCACTTCTATTTCTAGTGGCTACTAGCTACGTGACTGAGCAGTTTACTTCTCTGAATCTGTGTTTTCATCTGTAAAATGGGTATAATAATTGCTTCTTAAGGGGTGTGGTGAGGCTTAGTCAGCAAATGTCTGTAAAGCACTTAAAGTTCTTAGCACATAAAAGGAGTGGGACACATTTACCTTTATTCTAATGACTCATTTGAAAATAATCTGACTCAGATTTAAAAAGAAAAAAATTAGATTGGTTTTATTTTTAAATGAAAACGAATAATTTCAAACACTGATGAAATTGCATTACAATGATCTAAATGTACATATTTTTAAAAAGCATCTATTTGCAGGGTGAATTAGAATAATAGAAAAAGAAGGAAGTTGCCACATCATCTATTTCATTTTGTTGAATTATGGAACAACTTTCACAGGATTAGAAAATGAGCAGCTTAGAATGATCAACATATTGAAAAAACATCATATAGGAGATTTAGCTGTGATTCCTAAGACATATGGTTTGGTGTTAACATTTCCCATTCCTTCACGTATTATGGTGTACAGTGCTCTGCAAAACATTTCTGAGCCCAGGCAATTTTCCCATGATTCATTCAAGCAGGAATAATTCAAGTGAATGAGCATGTATTAAGTATCTGTTGTATACAATTTACTGCATCAGAATAAAAACAAGAAATGATCTTTTTTCCTCATGCTACCAAACCCTCTAGTACAATGTTTCTCAAAGTATAATCCTGGGACCCTATGCAGCAGAATCACCAGGAGAATGTTTTACAAATGTGTATGTTTTGCCTCTTTTCACAGACTCAGGAATTCAAAATTCTGCGATCTAGCCCCGGCAACCTGCTTTTTAACACACCTGGTGATGTGCACGATCCCTGAGGCCAAAGAATCAACTATCTATGGATACCAACTGAGCGAAAGAGCTAAACTCCATTCCATTAGCAAATGGTGCACTGGTGAATTATTTAACTACACACTAGAACTTTAAAAGGATTAGAACTGACACCAACCTTGAGTCATTCATCCAACCACCTCCTTTAAACCAAGCCAAATCTCTTCACCCCTCTAAAATGACTGACTACTTACCTGCTATCATACTTCAGTTACTGGACCAGTCACTTAAAAAAATGCCTGGTTTTCTTCCTACTAAATAGACTAAAGATGATATATGTAAATGCGGGTGGGCTGCTACTTAGTGTTGACACAGGCAACTTCGTTTAAATACACAATGAGATTTTTTTTCTAATTTCATAATTCGTAATGAGAAATTTTTTGGCATGATGATAAATTAATATTGCATTTAATATCAACAATCCTGGGAAGGTTCCTCGGGGCTACATGTTTGGTCTTCAGGAGGACTAAGAAACCCCTAAAATTTTATACAGAACATGGGTATTTATGTTCTTTGAAAGGACATCCATAGCTGTTAGACTCTCGAGGAGGTCTATGCATCAAAAAGCAGGTGCAAACCACAACAAAATGAAAATTGGGAAAGCAATATGCAGAAAAGTCATTCCAGAGATGTTGCCAGTATAGATGGAGAGACCCTCTGGAGGTATGAGAGTCTGGACCAGTTTCCTTATATTCTTCCAAGAAGGAAAAATGCCTCATCTATCACATGGAAAAATCCAAGAAAACCAATTTCCACCAAAGCATTGCTGGAAGCTGATGGCTTAACATGTTACCTGTCTCATGGCTTGAAGTCCCTTTCACTGAATGCAGACACAACTCTTCTTACTGCTAGTTGATCAGAATTATCCCATATGATGAAACAATTTGCCATCCCTGATTTAATTCAATCTCTCTCACTTTAGAGATGAGAAGTTTTCGGTTCAGAGAAGTAATACAACTTGCCTGATGCCAAATCGTAAGCTGGTGTCAGAGCCAGGCCTAGAATTAAATTCCACCTGCCACAGACGAACTGACAAACACTGGGACCGCACTCCCTTGCCTCTTCTGAACCCAGCCTCACCCCTTCCCTTATCATTCTAAACAGGGTGTTCTCTGCCATCTCTGTTTTCCAGCAATTCCCATTTCAAATTTCTCATCTCTTTGTTTTAAGGAAACAGTGGGTTATATCTATGGAATATGACGTAAAATTAATTAGTAAGTGGAGAAGCATGTTTACAAAATTGGAAGAAAAAATGAGACCTCTGGTTTCCCTGCTTTGCTCTATTAAAACACACACACACACACACACAGGCTTGCAAAAGGACCACATTCCCTGAGATACTGACTAGCTGAACTTGTATATTTCATACTGTATTTCCCGGTTTCCCCCACTGCTATCATTTTAGTCATCTTACAACCTCATGCATTTGTTGTTCTATAAAAGCCAGGCCTATGAAGTCTCTCCTAAGCCCATTTCCTTCTTTTCTCTTTTCCATTTCTCCTTCTTTCTCTCTGTTTTTTCTTTCTCACTTTTTCTTTGATATCTAGATATTAAAGTTATTTGTGAACATATCTTCGATCCCTATAAAGGATGTATGTTCCCCAAGGGCAGTATATATCCCTGTTTGCCTTATGCACCTTTGTATTATTTACTATAGTTCTCTTCAATTATTGCCTAGAGAAAGTCTGTCTACATGCCATCCCTGCCATCCCTACTCTAACCTTTTCCTTCTTTCCTTGGGGAATACCTTTTCAACTCAAAAATATGGCTATCTTGCCAACCACCAATTGCTGTACCCTGCCACCAGCCAGACAGGTGTGTGTGATCTGGCCAAGCACAGCCTGCCATCACCACTATGACACATGACTGGTTAAAGGGAGGTATATATGTATGTGACCCAAACTGGACCAGAGTCTTTCACAAGATTGTTTAAGTTTGGCTGTCAAATCTTGGCTCTACATCTTGGGTCACTCAAATAAAACAGTGTTAGTTCACTGCCTGTGGCTTCCTTTGTTCAAGGAGAAACATCCTATAGCTAAAGAAAATTATACAAATTGCAGAGGAACAAAGAAGCCATAGGGAACCCAGCTTTCTTCTCTTCTCTGCATTCTGTAAGTTACACCAGTATCTTTACAATAAATTTTATCTTTGGCTTAAGTCGGCTCAAGTTGGATTTTTGACTTTCAACCAAAAGTTCCTGACAAATACATTCATTATACTCATAATGCCTTGCCCTAAGTAAATGCTTAATAAAGGTTTACTGAGGGGTTTTTATTCCAGGTCAGTCTATTCTATTGGTCTTATCTCTGCTTTCTCAGACTGTACCTTTTTTCCTGCCCAATACCTGTCTTCTCTTCTGTTTCCTCCTTTGGAGAAGCTCTTTAAGTGCCACCTGCTATAGACATTCTCATGCAAGATGTCAGAGCAGGCAGTATGCAGCAGAATACCCAATCCTGAAAAGACAATTCAGGAAAAAAGAAATATTATTCTTGTCCATTGATGTCAGAAAACAAAAGCTGAGAAAAGGGCAGGTGAAGACACTGTGTTCAGCTTAAGAACATCTAAAACAAGTATTTAGGAAATAGCACCTGCTCTGCTCACTGGCCCCATCTCTTTTTCCAGAACTTAACTGTTGCTCATTCAGCATTCCACCGTGTGCATGTCACTGGTGCATTCTTCCCAACTCCAAAAAAAGTGCCTTGGAGATTATCTCACTTTGGAAAATAATCACCTTTTGGCTTCCACTGTCTGGACTTGTTATTTCCCATGCTGTATCCCAACAATGGACACTAAGGATTGAAAACAATATTGCTCATTATTCATAGTGTACATAAAGAAGAATGGCTTGCTTTGAAATTTTGAGATAAGGTAGTCCTTGCAAAATACCCATTTAAGTCATTCACTCAGACAAACATAGTTCCTGGAACACCCCGCTGAATGACACAAGAATTAAAGGTCTGGTGCTGGATGAGGGAGCAAGATCCAATTGGTGCTTTAATAAATGTATTCTGACTTGGTAATCCACCTAGATTTATCAACAGAAAATGCCCCTGTCTAAATAAAATTACCGAGTTATGGTGTTAAAACAATGACAAATGCCTTGTAATTGGCTGTTACACAAGTGCTGGCATTGGGAAGACAAGCACAATACTGGTATGCAGAATTGTTTTCAAGATGCTGAGTAACAGAAAAGCAGGAGCAACAGGTGGCTGACCATCATTTTCTCTATTTCACCTGGTTTTGAGTCAGAATGGGTAGCAATGCATGAGGGAATTGTCCTTGCAGTACAGAGCACTGGAAGCTCAACTCTGTACTCACCTAACTTGGTAGGTCAACTCTGTACTCACCTAACTTGGTATCCTTCCACAAGGTCTAAGAAAGAAAAAAGGACCTACTAAATGTATAAGTGGAGTAAGCACATCCTCAATGCTGCCATATATCAAAGGGTTGGGAACATCCCATTTGGGGGTATATATTCATTTTTGTCTGACTTAGCATTACACTCTGGGTATCTTCCATGTGATTATTCTTTTTAAACATGTCGTTTTATTTTATTTTTAAAGATTTTATTTATTTATTTGACAGACAGAGATCACAATTAGGCAGAGAGGCAGGCAGAGAGAGAGAGAGAGGAGGAGGAAGCAGGCTCCCTGCTAAGCAGAGAGCCCGATGCGGGGCTCGATCCCAGGACCCTGGGATCATGACCTGAGCCGAAGGCAGAGGCTTTAACCCACTGAGCCACCCAGGCGCCCCCATGTCTTCATTTTAAGTGGTAACATACTCTCTACAGAATACCCATAATATCATTAATAAGTTCCCTATGGTTGGGTATTAGCTTGATTTCTCTTCTCCCCTCATTATATAAGTCCCTTTATCATTCATTCAGCAGACAAAGATGATGGGTGAATTTTACTTGTGATGTTGAATAGTGCCACTCACTTCCCCAACCAGATATCCAAATCAAACACATAGGACTGTACTATTTAGAGACAGAACAGAAATGGACCTAAGCCAAGCAATAAGAATAAATAGCACTTGCTGAAATTTTTCAGTACAGCCTGTTGTATTTTTCACGGAAATAGGGAGAACATAAATACTTCCATTTGTGGATCTGTTTGAAAATTTTAAAATGTGGATGTTCTAACTTTCAAGCTGCCTGTATAAGTGGGAAGATTAGTACATGGCATACCACTCAGATTCCCAAATCAACACACAATCAAACAGAAACAGTTAGATGGAAATCAACAGCTCAGAGAGCCTGGTTCTGGCTTCTCTTACATAAACACTAGACCACAGCTCTCATGATTATCTGCTCAGCAAAGTTGATGGCACTTTCAGGTTTTACATAACCAGACAATTTGTTTCTAGTCTCATATGCCCTGCTTTGTCACTCAGAAAGCAGAGATTTTAATGACTTTTAAGAGTCAGACAATGTGATGAGTAGACGAGGGACACTGACTAAAATTCTACCAGGGGACCCATTTCAGGTTTTAGATTGAAGTTTCGCCACATATATAGACAAATGTCTTCCTGCCCAGGGTTTTTATGGCTAATCCAACATCTTGGGGCACACATGCCTTTAAGGACAAAGGAGGTAAGACTATCCAAACCTTACTCAAGTTTCGTCCACTTATTTTAGGAGGCTCCAGGCATCCTCCAACAGAGTCTCTCTCAGTTACTTCTTTGGGATCCCCAGAGTTGACTCAGGGGTCCAGAATGAGTCTATTAATAATTTTCATCTTTATCACTTGTACAACCAATATCCATGCTAGGTATGGTAGCTCTGGATGGCCCCAAAGTGGAAGTTTGTGAGAGCAGCTCTAATGTCTGTGCAAGGACAGAGACAGGAGGCTGTCTCTCCATTTCTCTGCGACACTCTCCCACTTAAGTCTTTGAAAACAAATCCCTTCGGCTCTGGCTCACACTCTTACTGCACTGACATTCAAACCTAGTCCAAGTAGTCAGGGGGACTACTTACGCTATGTCATTCTACCTTGTTCTAAATCCTGGTCATATACAAACACTTCTTCCTACTCTTTTACACACAGCAACCTCCCTTATAAGTCAACTCATGCAAGCAGATGCCTGACTGATTCTCAGACCAACAGATTCATACACATCTTAACTATAAAAAGTTTGGGCTCAGAAGGACACCCTCTTTATACACATCATCTCCTTGCAGGGAGAAGTGGAGCTTAAGAGAATCATTTGATTTCACTTTAAGATGAAATGATTTATCTGATTTTGAAAATCTAAGTCAGGAAACACCCACATTAAATCATTTGGAGTTAAGGATTTAAAAAAAAAATTCTTCCCGTATATTTGAATGATATTTTCCAACTAAAAACAAGTAACCAAGACATGCCTATACTTGCCCTTGTGGCCTGCCAAATGACAGCTGGGGAATGGTCTGAGAAACTGGAATACAAAGCAGAGCTTAAAACCACTAAGGTAGAGAAGGGGCAGAGAGAAGCTTGAGATGCTGAATGAAAGAGATCTCATCACCTCTGCCCAAATCCCTTCCATCGGTTTTTAGATGACTTACATCAAGCATGAATTTCACATTCACAGGTAAATCCAAACCACTGTCATGAGTGAAGGCTCCTTAAGGGTTATCAGCGAGCACAGGAAAGCTGTTTTCACCCCAGTCTGCCTCCTTTGATAGGGTCCATAAGAATACTGCCTTCCAGGATATATTAATATTTCATATTATCATATTATTACTATCAGTATGTGTGTATATACATACATACATACATACACATGAGTACAAGTATGTGTGTCTTATACACATACTGGAGTAAGCACATCCTCAATGGTGTCATGTATATATACATACACACATACTGATAGTAATATATGATAATATATTTATTTAATATGATATATATATAAATATGATTATATACATACACACACACACACACCACACATATTCATTCTAGGATGCTATAAGCAAGGCATTTTCTCTTTGTATGTTGACCAGTCTTCACGTGGAGGCACTGCCCATATATACACAACTATGTATGATGCATTGGGCTCTTGAAGTGCAATCCCTTCCCAAAATGGGAATTAAGGGCATGTCCCTCCCTAAGAACACCCAAGAATGGATTCAGCTCTCAGTCACCATAAGGAAACTACAGCTGCCCTGTTTTAACCATGGTATCTGGAAGAGGAATACATGCACCCATTTTAGGAAGTCACTTTGGAACCATCTTCCAGTCCTCCTATCCTCTTATCTCCCAGATCGCATCAGTCATTAAGGCTTGTCAATGCCACCTCCTAAATATCACCATAATCTACCTCTTCTCTCTCTGTCCGCATTGCCATGGCCCTTAGCTCAAGCTATGGTATCTTTCACTAAATGACTGCAGCAGCCTCTTAAGCAATCATGTCCTCTCCAGCCCATCCTCCACTCCGTAGCCAGATAATAAAGAACAAATCTGGCCAAGATATAGTTCAGCTTAAAACCCTTCAGAGGATCCTCAGTGCTTACAGGATGGAGTCTGTGCTCCTCAGAATAGCAAAGCTGATTACCACCTGGCCTTTGCCCTCTACCAGCTATGATCAAACCATAGCTCCGGTCACTTCCACCTCTCCTTGCTCACTCCAGCCAGATCAGGTACTATAATTCCCAGAAATTCCACATTTTCTTCCATCACCAGGGCTGTGCATACACAGTACCCTCCGACTGGAATGCCTTTATCACCTGTTTCACCTCTCTTAGTCCTATTTATCAGTCCACATAGACACAGGCCAATCCCCAACTGTTTCCCTGCTTGACCACTCTAGGATGGGCAAATATGAAGATAACATTAAATAGACTATGTTTTAGTTGTGTGTTTACATGTATATGTATGCTGAGAAAGGACTGGGTTTTATTTATTTATCTCCAGAACCTAGGTCAGGGCCTGGGAGGTTATACCAGATAGTTGGCCTGCCATAACAGAATACTGTAGACCAGCTGGCTTAAGCATTAGAAATTTACTTCACAGAGTTCTGGAGGCTGGCAAGTCCAAGATAAAGGTACCCACAAGGTAGGCTTCATTCTGAGGCTGTCTCTCTTGACTTAAAGGCAGCTGCCATTGCCTGCATGTTCACGTGACTTCTACATATATGCATAGGGAGAGAAAGAGAGCAAGCTCCTCAGTGTCCCCACCTCATGTCCTCATCTACCTCTAATTATCTCCCTAAAAACTCACCTCCAAACACCATCAAACTGGGAATTTGGGGTCCAACATGGGAACTTGGGGGGATGTCACAAACATTTAGTCCATAAGAGAGATGTAATGGATGCTCCATACAATGTGATGATTAATTTAACAAATGACATCTTTGACTAAATGTGTCCATTTTTTTTAAACAACTAAGTACAATTATCTACTCAACCACTAGACCAGTGTTTCTCAGGGTGTGTGTGTAGAGTGTATTTTGCCCCCCCCCCAGCCTAGGAGACATTTAGCAATGTCTACAGATATTTTTGACTATCACACTGGGATGGGGGTGTTTACTGACTTCTAGTAAGTAGAGGCAAGGATGTTGCCAATCATTCTATAATGCACAGGACATGCCCTCACAATAAAAAATTATCTGGTCCCAAATAGTGCCAAGGCTGAGAAACACTGCACTAGAATATAAGAACTGAGGCAGGAAATTTGTCTTCTTCTTTACAATATCACCAGCACCTAGAACAGTGCCTCATTCATGACATGTGCTCAAAAAGCATGTAATAGATCAATGAATGAATAAAAGCACATGGGAGAACTGCACAAAAAGTCATTTGCCTTCTACCTTGGTAATTCCTCCTCAGTTACTTCTTACAGTGCTTCTCGCTCATCAGTTATCCTGGTTGCTTTTACCTATGTTTTTTCTATACATCCATTCCTACCTTTACCTGGTTCAGGGGTCATAATTTCTAAGGCTTCCCTGACGAGAATGGTAGTAACTAGCTTCACGCAGCTATCTACTTTAAATTTAAATTATTTAAAACTAAATAAAATCAAAATTTCAGTCAATTCCCCAGTCACACTAATTACATCTCAAGTGCTTGACAGCCACATGTAATTAATGGTTACCATATTAGATAGCAGACATACATTTCCATTTCTGCAAAAAGTTCTCTTGGACAGTGCTCATCTATAGACATGAAGCGGGTTATTCCCCCTTCATCTTCATAAATAACTAGAAATAAAACACATTTTACTTCTGCCTTTAGGACATTATCCTGACTGCAGCAGAGAAAGAGGGAAGAAATACGTTTGACAACAGTGGGGGAAACTTTCCCATTCAAATTAGACACAAACAAGAGAGAAATATGATGAATTGCCAAGGGTATATCTTGTTTACCAGAGGAATATTCTACTGGCTGAAGGTGGGAAAATCAGCAAACCCCTTTGTGACAGAATTTCTTACTTATTCTTGTTGTTTTGGCCATAAGAAAAAGAGCAGGTTAAGTGGGCTAAAAGGGCATTTCAAACCCAGCAAATGAATTCAGAAAAAGCTTCATGCAACAGAGTGCCCTACTAAGCTTCCAGAGTTTAGTTTGAAAGGCAGTCTGAGATTTAAGTATATTAGGGAGTCAAAACACAACAGTGTAAGATTTTTTTTGTTCTCTGAAATATACTGGAAACTGAGCAAGAAACACATACCAAATGGACACAATGGAAAAAATCTAATCAAGACTACAAAGAGCAGTATTTTAAGTGTCAAAGTGTCTTGATTTGGTTTATTTTTAGGCAGATCCCTCAATTCTACTAAAGAGCAGGAAATAAGAAGCCAAGACATGACTAGTTGTATAACTAAAGATGCTGTGGTGCAATGGAATGATCATGAGCTTTATAGTTGAAGGATCTATGTTCCAAAGATGACCATGATATTAATGGACTATATGAGCTAGTATCTATGATTTCACCTCATGGTACCTCTTCTCTACATCGGAGTCATTATTCTGTAGGGTTGCTGTGCAATTCAGAATTCATAGATATAGATCTTTGCCAGCATGGTTTAGCACACAGAAAGTAGCAAATGGAAGATATTTTTGTCATTAATATATTTAACTTCTCAGCTTTTATTTCCCCAGTGGTTATAGAGAAACAATAATCACTTTCCTCTTTTTTTCCAACATTGTAAAAAGGAATAACAGAAATAAAATACTTTAATTCATATGTCGAGGCCAACTGACTTTTGGCAAGAATGCCATGACCATTCAATGAGAAAAGCACATCCTCTTCAACAAATGATACTGAAACACTGGATATCCACATGCAAAACAGTAAAGTTTGACCATTCCCTCACACAATACACAAGAATTAATGCAAATGGATCACTGACCTAATATATAAGAGCTAAAACCAAAACTTTTACAAGAAAGCAGGGGTAAATCTTTAGGTTCTTTGATTTGGCAACAGATTCTTAGCTATAACACCAAAATTACAAACAAAAGAAAAAATAAATTGCAGTTCATTAAAATTAAAAACTTATCCATCAAAGGACATTATGAAAAAAATGAAGATAATCCACAGAATGGGATAAAATATTGTGAATCATTTATCTGATATGATTTAGCATCCAGAATATAAAAAGGACTCTTACAATTCAATTAACAAAAAAACCCAAAACACCCAATTTAAAAATGAGATGATGTGACCAGACATTTCTCAAAAAAAAACCATACATGTCCAAAAAACACATGAAAAGATGTTTAATTTTTATTAGCCAGTAAATACAAATTATATGCAAATCTGTATCACAGTGAGGTACAACTTTATGCCCATTAGTGTGACAATAATTTTTTTATAAAGAAAATAACAAGTGTCTACAAGGATGCAGAGAAACTGGAACTCTTGTGCATTGCTGGTAGGGATGTAAAATGGTTTGGCCACTCTTAAAAACAGTTTGATGGTTCCTCAGAAAGTCAAAAATAGAATTACCATATGACTCTGCAATTCTTCTCCTAGGTATACAACCCCTAACACTGAACATGCACATGCAAATTCATAGCATCATTAGTCACAATAGCCAAAAGGTAGAAACAACCCAAATATCAATCAAGGGATGACTATGGATAAACAAACTGTGGTACATACATGTGATAGACTATTACTCACCCATAATAAGGAATGAAGTACTGATACATGCTACAATGTGGATGAACCTCTGCTAAGTGAGAGAAACTACAAACCAAAGATCACATATAGTACGATCTCATTTACATGAAATACCCAAAACAAATACATCTATAGACACAAGAGTATAGATTTGTGATTGACAGGGGCTGATGGGAAGGGAAAATTAGGGACAGACTGCTTAACTGGTAAGGAGTTTTATTTTGGAGTGATGGAAATGTTTTGGAACTAGACAGAGATGGGGGTTGCAAAAAATTATAAATGTACTGTCACCGAATTGTTCACTTAAAATGTTTAATTTTATGTTATATAAATTTTACCTCAATTTTAAAAAGAGTAAAAGAACTTTGTCATTTATAAAATAATGCCAATTCAGTTCCTCAGTGGAGAGGCACTGACTTGAACCAATGTCTTAAAAAAATAAAAGATTTATTTATTTTTTTGAGAGAGAGAGAGAGAGAGAGAGAGAGCAACACACTCACGTGTGTAGGGGCAGAGGGAGAGTATCCTAAAGCAAACTCCCCACTAAGTGTGAAGCCCACCGTGGGGCTCAATCCCATAACCCATGAGATCACGACGTGAGCCAAAACTAAGAGCTGGACACCTTACTAACTGAGCCACCCAGATTCCCCTTGAACTAGTAATACCTTTAATAAAAATACCTCCTTTTTGTACTACCATAGGTGTGCATCAACTAATCTTCATAGCATTCTCCTTGGGAGACTGTGTCTCAGAATGATGCTGTAACTTATCCAGGTTTGGGGAGAGTCCAGAATAGACATGGCTGACTTTTGGGCTACTGTTTTCTGTCTTTTTATCTTCCAACTCGAGCATAACTCAATTTACCGGAACAGTGAACCTCAATAAGGAAGAATGCTTGCCTACACCTGTATTTCTCTTCTCAACATTTGGGTTAAGGAAAAAGCTAACTATTTTAGAGATGTACAGCCTGAGTTTGTGTTCTGCTATTGCTTCCTACTGATCATATAACATTGAGGAAGTTACTTGGTGTCCCTAAATCTTAGTTTTCTCATCTACATAACAGAAGAAGTAATAGCACCTCCCTCATAGAGTCTGTTGAGAGGATTAAAAGATTAAGTGTGTAAAAGATGGCACAGAGTATGTGGCTAGTACCTAAGTGACATTTATTATTACTATTATTAAAATTCCACCTACTTTCATTACAAGAGCATCTTTATAATCAGAAACTGTCTAAAAAGAGCTTTAATTTCTTTTCACTTAGCACCCAATTGTTCTGTATCACAAAAGTTTCCTTTAGGTCTGAGGTGTGAAACAACTGGGATATTTATTTGAATATCATGAACTTAACAGATTCCAGTCAAAACACTGCTTTTCAGCATCATTTGTAATACCTACTGTAAAAATTTTTGTCGCTAACAGCAGTAATTTCACAAAAAACTTCAAAATATATTTTCAAGTTTAATCCTCTTAATTACGATGAGAAATGGGGTGGTCTAGGATAATTGGCCCCATTTTCAGAGAAGTACTAGTCCCAAATCAAATAGTAAAGAGTTTATCCATGGATTAGGATTCTTTCCACTATTCCTCAAAGCTTGCTTGGGGTATGTTTCTATGGACATGTTTTCTGTTAAAAGTGGCAGAAAATGCAACCCCAACTGTCTTAAATGGGAATTGACTGGCTCAGAGGGTTGCTAAGACCAAAGGAACTTTGGGTATGGCTCAAACAAAGCCACCAAGTCCAAGCTCCTCCCCAGCCCTTGGCTCCACTCCATTCCACAATAACTTCACCCTCAGAATGCATTTATGGTATTATGGTTGCCAACAGCTCAGACCAACCAACACTCAGATTTAAGATTAGCTCAAGTGGAATGGGTGCTGTTGACCCTCAGCAGTGTGTTTCAATATAACTAGTTCATATGTCTAACCAGTTATTGTGGTCACAGGGATACAATGTGCTGACTGGCTAGATGTAAATCACAAAACCACTTTTGTTGCTAGTGGAAAAGTGACTTCAACCTAAAACACATGGACAAAGCTTTGGAGAGGGAGTGATATCCCAGAAGAAAATTGGTATGTCAGTAAAACCCACGAATGTCCACTGCCCTGTGATAAATAAAACCTTCCATATTTAAAACGACTGTCTTTTATACTGAAGTCCATGTACCAGCAAGATTCTGATATTTGTTGAATTAGGCAAAACTCATGTATTAAGTGTATACTTTAACGTAAGGCCTAGGGATTCAATGATGTAGAAGACATTTTCTCTGCCCAAATTAAACCTATAAAGTGAAGATTTGTCTTCACACTACTACTGGCTCCAGATTTCCCACTGCAAAAATAACATGAAATACTTTGCAGGGATACATAGGCCGTATACTCCTAGTGCACGCTGCAATATAGAAATGTCATCAGTTTCTATGACAACCTATTTGGGTTCTGAGGGTATGTAGCATTATTCATACTATCAAATAGTAGATAGATTATTTTACAATACTCTATAACATTGACCCCACAGGGAGGAAAATATGGAAGAAATAACTAGAGGGACATTGAAGAAATGACAGTTTAAAATACCTACACTAACACCGTGAAAGTTTGGAAGCAGAGAAAAGTTTTTCTAAATGCTGATTCTGTAACTTTCAACCATATGGATGGCTTTTAAACACCCCCAAAATTCATATAGTTACAAAATGTTTCTCAACCACATTAGCCCACTGGGGACACTTACTTATATTTAATGTTGTGAATAGAAGGGATCTACAAGGTCATTGAGGCCAATCCCTTCAGCTCACAGATAAAGACTGTGAAATTCACATAGAAAAAGCAGTGCCCAAGGTTCCACAGACCTAGTGACATACCTCAAACCAGAACATGGCTCTCTAGATTTCTTTACCAATGTTCTTTCTACAACACCAACCAGTTACACTCTGATGACCTGTCCATTCAAGGGAGAGTACTTACAAATCTTTTAAGTTATAAACTGTATGCTCATTCCAAAGCTTATGTTGTAATTTCAGATCACAGGAGTTCTCCATCCTGACCATGCCCTGAAGATGTGATGAATGACTAATACATTACAATAAGTACCATTTTCCTAATAATTAGATGATTCTCTTTGTTTTACTCCTTCTTATATTCTCTGATCCCGTGCCCCTTCAGGGGGTCTTGCAGACTTGTTAAGGGAAGCTGGTAACATTATTGATAACAAACATTGATAATAAATTCCTAAAAGGTTGATGTAAACATCTTGCCCAAAATTAATAAAAGATATATCAGGCTAGTTCATAAATGAATGGATTACCAGTTATCTTCAATTTATTCATTTAAGAAATGGGATAGAGGGACGCCTGGGTGGCTCAGTTGGTTGGACAACTGCCTTCGGCTCAGGTCATGATCCCAGAGACCCGAGATCGAGTCCCGCATCAGGCTCCCAGCTCCATGGAGAGTCTGCTTCTCCCTCTGACCTTCTCCTCGCTCATGCTCTCTCACTGCCTCTCTCTCAAATAAATAAATAAAATCTTAAAAAAAAAAGAAATGGGATAGAGTATGTATTAGTTTATGAGGACTGTCATAACAAAGTACCACAGACCAGGTAGCTTAAAAAACTGAAATATATTTCCACAGGGTTCTAGAAGCTAAGACCTGATACTAAGATGTCAGCAGGATAGTTTCTTCCGAGGCCACTTGTCCTGCAGATGATTTTCTTCACCTCTGTTTTCTCATGGTTTTTTTTTTTCTTCTGTGTCCTCATCTCTTTTTCTAAGGACTCCAGTTAAATTGGATAAGGGTCCAACCTTATCCAAATATGACCTCATTTAACCTTAACCTCTTCAAAGGCTATCTCCAAATAAAGTCATATTCTGAGGTAACTGAACATAGGAATTTGGAGGGGCGGGGAGCATAGCCCTCAAACACTCAGTCCGTAGTAGAACTATAATTCCTTATCTTAAGAAAAATGTTTCAAGTTATCAGAATTTTACAGATTAGCACAAGGAAACTTTTTTTTCCCTGTTCAAGGCATGATCAAGGCTTTGAGGGAAAAAAAGAAATCCCTGAAATGTCATTTCCCCCACCATGTATGTACTGCCTAGTACCCACTCCCCAGGGCCATGACAACATGGGCTGAGAACCTGGGGAATATGACACAACAGACCAAGCAGGATAAAAGCCAAATGTCACAAAACTAACGAATAAGCACATGTTATTGGGAAGGGGCACGGTCTGAAAATCCACTTGTGTTATCTGGAGTTATTTTCTATATTCCACAAGGAAAAAAGGAGGAACTTTCCTACAAATAGTGCCCTGGAATGATCTCAGCTAAGTATGAGGTTATGTGAAAGGTATTATAAAAGTCAAATGAAAGAGCAAGGCAGTACTAATCTCTCTTTTATAGAAAGAGACTTCCCATGTTAGCGTCATAGAGAATAAGTAATTTAACAGCCACATAGACCAAACAGTTTATCCTATTCTGGACCTTGTGTCTGCTAAGGCATTAAGGAAGGCCCCCTTTAGGAACCAGAGAGCCCAACAACCTGAGATGACCTCTCCTTTGCTTTGCCAGAGCCTTGTGCTCAGCTACATTTCTTAGTCATCTCCTTCTTGCAGCCTCTGTTCCTGCCACTCTAACTACAAAGCTTACTGAAACATGTCACATTCTCACTCCCCTACAGGTCTTCACACATGCTAGTGCCTCTTCCTGGTACACCTTTCCCTTTCTTATCCTTATGTGGGCAACACTACATTCCTGGTCTTGTTTGAATTGTCAGTATCACAGAATCTCCCTGGTGTCTCATATTTGCATTAGGTGTTCTGCCTGCGGGCCACCATCAATAATCCTCCATCATGGTACTTACCACTATATTGAAATTGGTATTGTTAACTGTTGACTTCTTGGGAATGTAAAAAACCTGAGGCAGAGAAAGTCTTGGTCATTGCTACTGCCCCAAAGCCTAACATGTGCCTGATTCTAACATGTGAATGGTTGGTGAATGAGTGGTAGATTACACAGTTGTCCTAAGAACTATGTCAAAGATTCAGTCATGGAAGCTGTTTACAAATATAAGCATGGTATACTTTTGTGTAAAAACTCTTCTATGCTCATAAAGTGAAATAGAATTCAATGAGGCACAACCAACGTAAAAACTTAAAGTCAGATGTGAAACTAAGAAATCTGGTTAAATTTTTTCATCTTAACAAAAGGTGACACTGAGTTCTAGAGAGTTCTAGAAATCAACACAACTTAATAATGGGAGAGATGGAACAGACCACAGACTTCCAGTTCATTCAACTATTTGGTAGTATTAAGCACATTTATGCCCCCATCATTGGGGATATAAGGATGGAAAAGAGAAGTAAGGGTCTCATCTTCATAAAGCATATGTTCTGGGAGAGAAGGAGAGTAAACATGTAAAAAAGGACCCCCCCCCAAAAAAAGAAATACACACACACACACACACACACACACACAGCTTGATGCTATACAAAGCAGACAAGGAAGGTCTCTCCGAAGAGGGTGCATTTAACCTAAAGTTCAAGTGTCAGCCATGTGAAGATCTAGGGTGCAACAAAATAGGAAGATTGGAGCACTGGAATCAAAGAAAGAAAATGAGGCCAGTGGGAGTGTAAGAAGAACAAAGATAATTGTGTATGATGAGACTAGAGCCATAGACAGGGGCTGTGGCACTTAGGGCTGGGAAGGCCAGGGTAAGTACTAGGTGCAGTGGGAAGCTCTGAGACAGAGTAATGTGACTTGTGCATCTCAACCTCATAGGTTATTTTTTCACTGAAGTATAGATCTTGCTTTATTCTGACATCACTGTTGAACTAGTAAATGAACCAGGGTGAAAAACTTGTTAAGTATTAATAGAGCAAATGAGCCAAGGATTCAAATAGGAAGGTTTTGTGTCTACACACAAATATGCTTGTGTGAAAATCAATTGTGAGAACAATTTCACTGGAGCCTAGGTGCTTAAACTACACAGCGTGGCTAGGCCTTGCAAATTCCACCAGGTTATGGTATCCAAAAAACTGTTCTGATGAGGATGTTCTCTGCCAGGGATGTGCAGAGCCAGTGACTGTTTACAAAGATTATTCAAATACCAGCCCTTCTGCTCTTGGCTTTATGTTTTATCCTAGCTAGTCAATGTGCAGAAGAAAAATGGTGAGAAAAAGCAGCTGAGATCTTAACAATGGCCCTAAACATATCTGGTCATTCAAGGCTCTAAATTTCCACTTTATAGTAAACATGAATTCCGTGAGTTTAAGTGATGAATTTCTAAATATATCCAAAGTGAAACTATTTTCTGTCTTATCTTTTCTAATATTTTCAACCCAAAATTTGGTGGTGGAATGGGGGAAGGATATTAGCAGAAATAGGATGAAAAGTTTAGAGACTCTGATAACCCTACAACATGCCATTTTCCCAACTGCCTTCCTTTGCCCCACCTTTTCCTATAAAAGCATGGACTTTACAGTGAAATGCCTATGCATTCCTTTCCTAGGCTTTGCCAAAAGCCTTCCTCCTGTTTACTCACCTAACCCCAGGCCCAAGGGATCCAAGTCCTAGCAAAAACACTGTTCTTGTGACCTGTTTGAGATGGTCAAATAGTGTTTACTGATAAGGAGTGGCTGGTCAGTTGGAAGTGGATCAGGAATAGAATTTCAGCCTCTAAATCCCAGACTAATATCAAGTTTGAGAATGACCAATGAGTTACCCTGCCATATAGTTACATAGGGACACAGGTGGCAGGTAAAGGAAAGCTCCTGGGAGAATTCTGTGTCAACTGGCACATCACGAGTTTAGCTAAATCTCCCCTGCCTCACCCTGCTGCCTTCTTCTGTTTCTCATAGCTTTCACCCTCCATCACCATCAAACCTTTCTTGGCCCTCTACTGGTTGCTACTGAATGGGTGGTGTTGGCCCAGTTTTGTGAAACAGGTGCCTGCTTGATTATTTGTACCAATGTGATGTATGTGTTATCACAAAATGAGATGAACCATAACTAGTGCATCTGGACCACAGGATAATAAGGAGGGGGAAAAAATCTTGCCTTTTGACAGCTAGGGGAGAAAACTGTCACTTATAAGTGTAGATTCTTAGAACAGATCATTGAGGTAAGGCCTTCAAAAGATGCCCTACCATGGAGGTGATTTTTAAATCCTTTCCTTAGTTCAACTCATTAATAACTATCTGACCTTTAAGGACTCCCCCCCCCTTATTTCCATATTGTAACAAACTAATGTCCTTCAGTGACAACAGATTTGAGACAAAGTGAGGAACTAACCAACTGTGCCTCGTGATGGGTAAACATCAATCACTGCCTGTGAGCCACCGCTCAGGGCTAGAACTTTTGTCTAAACTAAAACCCTATGTGTTTAGTGCAAGTTTGTTTTTATTAAGCTGAAATAGCTTTGGGAATTCTCAGGGTGCTTACTAGTTGTCAAGTAATTCTCATTGTAGTCAGGCACAAGGACTAGGACAGTCACATTGTTTGCTAATGCAAAAAAAAAAGCTTTTTTTGCAGGATACTTACAATGTACTTCACCAGAATGAAACAGAGGTCAATAATTTTCCTACATTTTAGCAAATCTGCCCTGTAAACAGAATCAAGATCAGCTTTATTTTTTATCTACTCCCTTGAACACTCAAAATTAACTATGACTGCCAGTGGGGCTTAGTACCACCAATAGCTTCAGAGAAGCTACAGGGGAGAGATAAGACTCACAGCCTGAGCAGAGAACCCTATTGTCTTGGGTCTTTCCAGGCATCCTACTGGAGAACCCCACTGCTGCCTTCTGCCATCCCAATCAATAGTGTGAAAAACAGAGCTGTTCGCCAACAAAAGCCCAAAGAAGCCCGCATCACCAGGGAAGCAGCTTCCTGTGGATGAGACACTTGCTAGAATGCGTGGCCCTGGAGTTGCAAGTTCACAGCTACCTGGTGAGCTATGAAAAGTAGAACCTAAGTTCCCATCTTAGCAGGATGAGGCTTCTCATGTGTAACACAGAAAGGAAACTAAGACAGGGGTCCAAAGAAGTCTTCAGGCAAAACGAAGGCTTATTTTGTGGAAATAGTTACTGGCAGGCCACCATCTCTACTGAGGACAGAACAAGAGGAATGAGGTTCGTGCTGTGACAGCAGGGATTAAAGCATCCTGGAAAGTAATTTTCTAAACATCACAGGGTCCTAGGAAAGTCTTTTCAGCTCACAATATTCTCACTGGCCTGAATTCACCCTACTCTCCAGCAAATCGTGCTCTGTAGGAAACTATGCTTAAACTTTCTGTTGACTTTCCCCTAATTTCCAGAGCACATTTTACAGAGAAATATATTAAAATAAAATGGGTTTTATTTAAAATGGAATATTAATGTTAAGAGGCAATTATAATAAGATGGTTTAAAGTTTGGCCTTTGGAGTTAGAAAAGTTGTAGGTTCAAAGTTGTAGGTTTTATAATTTTATATCCATGATCTTGGGCAAATTACTTAAGCTCAGTTTCCCAATAAGGAAAATAATAATGTGTAAAGGGCTTAAGAGAGCACCTGTTATATAAAGTACTTAATAAATATTAACTAAGTATTATTATTACTATTACTATTCATTTCTGAACTCTACTCATGATACAAAGAAAAATCTGGCTTAATTTGTTCCTGACCAAGAATGGAAGCCAAATGTCTGAATTCCCTGACAGTTCCCTGTGTCCTTATCAGTTCTGTATCTGCTGAAGTGCAGAGCAGTTCAGCCATGAGAGTCTTCCTCCAACCATGTAAATGGGATCCAGAGACCAGGAAGACACTGCTACCTTTTTCTCTAGCACAAGTTTCCCCACAAACATGATGAGGATCAAGCAAACCTGTCACCTCTTTACTACAGTGAGTTTCTTATAATACTCCCAACATGCAATGATGGTCAAATTCGTTGTTCTGGTTTCTCAGCAAAGACTAAGTAAGGCCCATTGGTTTTGCCCATTCCATTTTCATCTATGATCATACATTTCTGCTTTTCTCTTTTTATAGCATGCCCACATCTGCCACCTCAAATGTATTATGGTCTTAGTATTCTTGTGACACAGATAGAAAAAGGAGCTACTATGTACAGATTACATTTGAGGGATATTCCCCATTATCAGAATATTTACCAACCAGATCATACAAAACTCCAAACTGACAAAAGTGGAGTATTCATAGAATATGAAGGATAGTCAGATAGCCACCTAGAGTGTGGAAAAAGACAGCATATAGCTATTAAAATGATGATAATAATGATATTACTGATATTGATAGTTTATTGAGTGTTTATTACTATTGGTGAGGTGAGGATCTTCTCCCCATGCTGTTTTATGTTTTCATATTAGTCCATAGAGAATAGCATTATTTTTCCTGTTTCCAATGGATGACAGATTGTTGCAAAAAAATTTCTAAACATTTTTTCTATGTTCCTCTCTTTTCCCAGAAAGAAGTGTTATTAAATGGATCCAGTAGATCCTGAGACATTTTTCAGACCCTGTTTTTAAGTGCTGGATCTGAGTGCCATATATTGAAGATTGGACTCGACTCTGCCTTTCCAGGGTATATCCCATGCAGTAAGACACCAGAGGGATGCACAAGGCCTGCCACCCAGCCCTATCCCCTTGTTTCTCATACTATTTGAGCTCAGTGCACATGCACGTGGTAGAGTAAGTGACCCCAAATTTGCCCTACCACGTTAGGATCGGGTGGGATATTAGGAAGTCTTATTTATCTTCATTTCCAGAACTACCAGTTATGCTTTGGTACTACTTACCAGAGAGTCCTTCATTGAGAGAGTGGGGCAGGAAAGACTAAGCAGTATGTGTGGTTGGTGGGCTGAATAATGACCTCCCAAAAATGTCTATACCCTAATCCCCAGAATCTGGGAATATGTTGTCTTACACAGTATATTATTTTCCTAGGGCTACCATAAGAAATTACCACATACCAGTAGCTTAAAACAAGGGAAATTTATTCTCTCAAAGTTCTGGATGTGAGAAGTACAAACTCAAGGTGTCAGAAGGCAATTTCTTCTCAGAGGAAGACTGCTCTATGCCTCTCTTAGCTTCTGGTGGCTGCTGACAATTCACTCCTTGTCCCTCCTTGAGTTATGGACATGTCACTCCAATCTCTGCTTCTGTAGTCATATGATTCTCCCTGTATGTCACTTCTGTCTCTGCATCTTTGCATGGCATTCTCTTCTGTGTGTCTATGTCCAAATTTCTCTTGTTGTATAAGGATACCAGTCATTGGATTAGGGTCCACTCTCACCCAGTATAACTTCACTTTAACTTGATCACAAAGATCCTATTTCCAAATAAAGTCATATTCACTGGTACTAGGGATTAGGACTTCAATGTATCTTTTTAAGGGACACAATTTAATCCACATTACATGTAAAAAAGGACTGCAAATGTGATTAAGGATCTTGAGATGGGGAAATTATCCAGGATGATCCACATATGCCCAATGGAATCAGAACGGTCCTTATAAAAGGGAGATTGGTGGGGTCAGAGGTCAAAAAGGAGAAAGATATTTGACTATAAACGGAGACTGCAGTGGTGCAGCCATAAGCCAAGGAATACTAGCAGCCCCAAAAGCTAGAGGAGACAAGGAACAAGCTCTCTTGAGGGATTATCTCATGAACTCTTCAAAACAACCTTTTGCAACAGGTACTCTTATTATTCCTTAAAAAAGGTGAGAAAAATGAGGTCAAGAAATAATAAATAACTTGTAGCTAGCAAATAATGGAGTCAGAATTTAAACTCCTATCATTTTTGACTCCAAGACTTATATTCCTCACTATCAGTAAGGCATACTCTTAACTCTATTCATCTGTAGTCAAACAGGTGACTTCATTGGATACAGGACATAAAACTTGGTCTACAAATGCTGCAAAAGTGCCACACTTGCCATTGTCCTTATACAAGAGAAGCAGCCATGTTTAAGCCACCATCTAGGGGAGGTGGTGAACCAAAGGCCAAGTAGACCTCTTCTTGCCACAAATGCTATTGTGAGGCAATCAATCAGTCCAGTATATCTTCTTTTGAAGCCAATGAGAAGTTAGTAGTGCCAGTATCCAACTGGCCGAAGAAGAGTAACAGTCTTGGGCACTGCATGTGCCAACAGATTCTGGCTTATAAACTGAACTGACCTTTCCTTCCAAAAACTGAAGATGAGAAAATCATCCTCTCTTTTCCATTTCTTTGGACTATTCCTACGCTGGAAGGTTGTCCAGTATAGACTACAGTAAGCTCCATGAAGGCATTATGTCTGATTCTTACTTCTGCTATCAGGGCCTAACAAAGTCCCAAGGAAATAGGTGCTCCACAAATATTAGGTAAATGAAGAGAATACGAGTCAGCTATGCTTGGATCCATATATCAGTGTTGAGTAATTCACTTCACCACACCTAGCTTAATACCATATCTGTGAGACGCAGATTTAAAATCTGGGTAGCAATGACTTTTTCTTATGGAGTGTTACAGAAATCAGCAAGATCTCCTGTACATAAATTATCTCTTAATAAGTATGCATGACTGAGTTAATTGATGAAGGGATGGATAAATGGCTGGTAAAGGTAAGGTGGATACATTTTTGTTGCCCCAAAGTGATGATAATATTGCCAACATACATCTGTCTGCAAAGTGCCCAGGAAGTTCTGCATCCTCCCACTTGTCAATGCTGCTGGACTCAGATGGCGACAACTTCCCCAGGGGCCAACAGTTAGGCCATATTTACATGGAAGCAAATTAAAAGTATGACTGGAATGATTTTATCTCCTTTTCACATTGGTTTGTGTGTCTGTGTCTGTGCATTTTGTGTGTGTTTTTGTGTTTCAGCCGAATATAGGAAGAAGTATAATCCTACGTCATGGAAAATTAAAAAGACAATGCAAGCTTGGAGTAGTTCCCCTCTGGAAGGGTGCTCATTTCCTTTATTTCTTATCAAAATTCTGTTAAGAATTTCACTGTAAACCCCCATTATGAAAATCAATGTATAATACAAGAGTTTAAGTGAACCCACCTTTGGTAGGAGTGCAAGTATGACGTAGAGGTCAGAGCAGCAGTCAGAGCCTGGGCTATCACTAAACACCTTGGTGAAGGACTATGGCATTTTGCATCTTTGAATTTCAGCTCCTTTAGCTTTAAAAGGAGGGATTCACACTTGACCTTCACCTTGGCTTACAACATTCCATGATACAGCCTCTACATACCTTTCTAAACTTTGGCTAACCACTCTTCCTCTAACTCACTCTGCCCTAATCACATGAACTTTTTCTCTGTTCTCACACACAAAGCTTTCTCACAGCTCATGGCATTTGTACTTCTTGTTTCACCTGCCTGGAAATGCTCTTCCCTCAAATTTTCATATCACTGGCTCCCTCTCCTCCACCAGGTCTCAGCTCAAAATGATTCCATACAGGGAGGTCTTTTCCAATTTAAAGGTGATATGTAATTACTACTGCATGATCTTGGTTTCTTCCTTCCACCGTATATATGGATATATAATACCCTCTTGATATTTGTTTTTTACTCTTTGCCTCCTCTCTTTAGATTAAAGGTTCACATAGGTAGGAACCACTATCTGTCTTGCCCATCACTGAATCCTAACACCTAAAACAGTGCCTGTCATTGAATGAATAATTTCTAAGTTTCCCTCCATAAGTAATGTTTTCTACTATGTTAAAATCCACTGCTATTGGGGTGCCTGGGTGGCTCAGTTGTTAAGCATCAGCCTTAAACTCAGGTTATGATCCCAGGGTCCTGGGATGGAGTACCGCATCAGGCTCCCTGCTCAGCCGGAAGCCTGCTTCTCCCTCTCCCACTCCCCCTGCTTGTGTTCCCTCTCTTGCTGCCTCTCTCTCTCCCTCTCTCTCTCTCTCTCCATTAAATAAATAAATAAAATCTTTCAAAAAAAAATCCACTGCTACTCATTCCACATCTCCTCCCCCAAAGATCTGTGACCAATAGTAAGAGTAGATAAACACACTGATGTATTATAGGAGGGTTCATGTGGTAGGAAGTTCCCAGTAGCTGTGCTCTGGACAAGAGGTTCTGATACAAGTACTATGTTTGGAACTCTACCTGATCAGATGTTAAGAGAGTCCCAGGTGGCCACTTCCTTCCTCCATCTCAGGCTGTGGATCTCTTCCTTATTTCAAACCAATAAGGGTATCACACCTATGAGTCACATATGGTGAGCATCTCTCAAGGAGGCCTCTCTACTGCTTTTCCTTCTTTACTGCAAGGCTCTTGTCCCATCCAGCAGGCTCCCATACCCACAGGAATTCTATCTTGATTTATCCAACTCCCTTTGCCTGTTTGAAACAGAACTGAGAGACTCTTATTATAAGCCAAGGGTGAAAGGGCATCATGTAGAGAAGAAAGGGCATCATGCAGAGAAAACAATCAATATATTTAGAAAGTAAAAATATTTAAAGTGAAGAGACACCAAGATCATAGTTGTGCTTATTTTATGGCTATGGCATTATGGATGGGGGATGTGGGACCATAAGTTAAAGGCAAAGTGAAACAAAGTATTTGAACTCAAATTGACAGATTCTCAGAGGAAAAATTCTAGCACCCAGAATTCCTTCATTCTTTTCTCTGCTATCAGAGGTACAATCAATCTGAGATCTTTTCTCATATGGAGATTTAGAAAATATAGGACTGCAGTATGCATTTGGCACTAGAAGAGGGGTAGAGGATGAGAAAATGAGATGAGTTTAAGAATATCATAATAATTGTTGCTATATTCATGACAAACTCATTTCTATGTATGAAATGCTGTTTGTTCATCTGCCTTATCAATCAGGCTCGTGAAGATTACAATAAGTGCATTTCACGGACTAGACTGGCTATTAATAAAATATACTTCAACATTTCAATAAGATTTCAAGAATGACACGGAGGACATGGGGAGATGGATAGGAGAAGGGAGTGGAGGGAAATTGGAGGGGGAGATGAACCATGAAAGACTATGGACTCTGAAAAACAACCTGAGGGTTTTGAAGGGGCGGGGGGTGGGAGGTTGAGGGAGCCAAGTGGCGGGTATTATGGAGGGCACGCATTGCATGGAGCACTGGGTGTGGTGCAAAAACTAAAATCTGTTACGCTGAAAAGAAATAAAAAAAAAAAGATTTCAAGAATGAGGAAAATGTTCGTAAATTTTCATATATATTCAATTGATTGCACCTCAACAAATGCACTCGTAATTGATATGACAGCCCCCAAAATGGTAAAACATAACCACTTTGCTCGCCGAAAGCTGCTTCTATTTAGAAATGATCCGAGAGAACAAATTATAAAACCCAGAGAAGCCTAATTACTGTCTCTGGCTCTTTCTGCTTCTCCCTCAGTCTCTGTCTCTCTCTCTCTCTACATATATAATGTTCAGAATTTGCAGTAATATTAGATTCTTAAAGTTCCGGGGGGAAAATTTTCCAGTTAATGGTGAGCTGCTTATAACTCAAGGAATGGAGGAAATAGCAGTGACTTAGATATAACTTGGGGGCACAACATAATTTCATGTGAATCATCTTATATGTTAGATAACTCTGATAAATCTGTACATGTAGGTCATGAATGTTCCTAAGGCTCAATATGCACAGTGATGGTATCACTTTAATCTTCAGATTCCCCCAAGCACCAGGCATCTTGTTTCACACATAGTAGGAGTTTAGTCAACATTTGCTACAAGAGAATACGAATCAGCGCCCTGTTCCTTTGAGGTATTAGCAAACTTGCTGTCATTCCTCTCTGGTACTGACATACAGTGGAGGTGCATACTGGAAATTTTAATTCATTGGCACCAATTGAGAATACCATATTATACTTTTATAGCAAAGGTCTTAAAAAGTTATGCTATGTAGGCATAAATGCAAGGAACTTCAGAAATATAACAACAAAAATATGTTGTTTGGATTGCCAACCTTTCCTAAATCTTGAAGAAATAAAAATACTCTGATAAAGTAGTACACATAAACAGTTAAGGTAGGTAAATCCATATAGGAGTCTCTTTCCAGGATGAGTTTACATAAATGTGTACATATCTGTGCATGTGTAATATAGTCAAGAGTATTTATACCAGGAGCTTATTTGTATTAACTACCCCAAACTTTTTATGGAAGGAGGCATTTTCACAACTAGTCAAGATTCAAAATTTGTGAATAAATTTTAAAAACAACTTGGGGATATAAGATAACTAGTATTTTTAGAGTTCATGCTGGAAGGACTTAATGAGGAATTAGCCATGAAGTAAAGCAATTCCCACTTTCTTTTAACAACCTGCCTTATACTCTGGCTATGTATATTAGCACAGAGTTTATAATCATGACAGACTGAAATAAATCAGACTGGACAAAAACAGAAGAAGATTGGGAAAAGCAGGATTTAATAAAACTGTTAAAGTATGTATACTAATAACAGATGCGGGCAAGCTCTCCTTTTTACTACATAATATGTTATCACCATTTCACTGTAAGTATGAAAAATAGTAGTAAACACATTACTGAATATTTTGTATTCTGTAAAACTATAAATTGGCAAAATACTTACTAGCTATTAGAAAATACAAAGTGAGCAAAATACACTTGATTGGCTTTGCTCTAGAATTTCTATTGTTTACAAGCACAAAGTCAGTAAGTTCACCAGACAGGCCACTGGATTTGGGTATGAAGAATGCAAATGATCAAATCCATGGTTTTATAGTTCAGCTATTTTGATTACTTGTTCACCAAACCAGCCCAACTGCTTGTACTATTGCTAGGGGGGAGGTTGGGATTTAAGGCCTCATGGGACATGTACTATACAAAATGTACATTTTATTTTTTTGGATCATTTCAAAGGGAATCTGAGACATATTCTTCTTACTGGCCTGGGGAATGGGTTCTTCTTCATGGACCATTTGCCTATGTCTCCATCATTTCTAAAATAATGCAAGGTAAATATTTCTATAAAGTAAATCCAACAATGCTAAAAAAATGCAAATAAATAATAAACAAACTATTGTACTTGACTGGAAGATGTCATAAGTCAGTTTACATCTCAGATATTGGAAAGCAGGCTAACTTTTCATTCATGCAGGGACACTGATTAACATGAAACCTATCTTGAGCCTGTCTGAAGGAGACAAAGTGATGCTTGGATTTTTTTTTAAGATTTTATTTATTTATTTGACAGACAGAGATCACAAGTAGGGAGACAGGCAGGCAGAGAGAGAGAGAGGAAGGGAAGCAGGCTCCCTGCTGAGCAGAGAACTCGATGCAGGACTCGATCCCAGGACCCTGGGATCATGACCCAAGCCGAAGGCAGAGGCTTTAACCCACTGAGCCACCCAGGTGCCCGGATTTTTTTTTTATTCGCAATAAATATTAGATTTGAGCAGAAAGCCTAATGTGGAGTCCAGAAACGACCAAATGTATTATTGAGATAAGTCACCTATAAACAATCTCAGAAAACTTCTGTGCTTATCTCTTTAAATTGAGTATCTGACCCTCCATTATCAACTACACAGGAAAAGTATCAGCTAAGTTTTAATTTAGTCTACAAATAACTTCCCATATCCTTCCCAAATCAAGATTCAAATATGTCATCTGGGGGCACCTGGGTGGCTCAGTGGGTTAAAGCCTCTGCCTTCCACTCGGGTCATGGTCCTGGGATAGAGCCCCGCATGGGGCTCTCTGCTCAGCAGGGAGCCTGCTTCCCCTTCTCTCTCTCTGCCTGCTTGTGATCTCTGTCAAATAAATAATAAATAAAATCTTTAAAAAAAATATGTCATCTGAATTTAACTATCTAAACACAATCATCATTGGGATGTAAATCATTAGTTTTGGCCAAGGACCTCAGGTGATAGCTATCAGACACCAAAATGAAGTACCAAACAGAAATTATGTGTTTCCAAAATGGGTGGCCCAGGTGGGCTTTATGACTCTAGGGCTCCTCACTTACACCAAAGGAATAAAGATGTTGGGAACTAAAAAAGAAAGAGAGGACTTTTACAGTAATTTATTGGATAAAATTACTGCCATGTAGCTACCTTCTTTCCTTATAGGTAAGGGAGAGGTGAATCCTTCAAGGAGACTACCTGGAGAACTTGATAAATCCCTAGAGTTTGAGAGGCAAAGTGGATTGGGGTGTGACTTCCCATTTCCTCCTCTTGCTCCTTTCCCCTGTCCTTCCCCTCTCCCACACCAAAGTTCTAGAGCAGGGTGGACAAACTTCCTCTACAAAGAGTCAGACTGAAAATATTTTTAAGCTTTACAATCCATGTAGTTTCTTCCGTGTTGTAGTGCAAAAGCAACCACAAACTATACATAAGAGAATGGGTATGGCTGTGTTCTAGTAAAACTGTATTTTAAAAACAGCAGACCAGAGTTGGCCCATGGGCCACAGTTTACCAGCGCCTTAACTAGAGGTTGGCAGATATCTTGGGCAGCAGAGCCAGGAGACTGGCTGTGGCAATGTGGTCAGCCTACTTGACTGCAGATCTTAGGCAAAGATATTTGAGAGTTTCCCACGGTCCAGATTAGGACCATACTGGGAAGACAAAGACAGCCTGAACAGTTTGAATTGGGCCCAAAAGGGCTACCTGGGAGGGCATTAGAACTCTAACAGGGAAACTATTGTGGAGAGAACTGCCAGAATGGAAGGATGCAAGTAGGAGGGTGTGTATGCAAGTAGGAGGGTTTGAGTGAGGAATAAAGAACCCTACTAGAGGTCAGCCTAAAGCCAGCCCAGCTGGGGTGGAGAGAGGACCTAGCAATTGCACTGAGACCTATTTGCCCTTAAAGTGTCCATAAGATTTTATTGCCTCAGAATACCTCGAGGAGGCCTCCCCATGAGCTTTCTGCTCAAGGCAGGGAAGACATTCCTTCAGTGGATACCTTTTAAAGGAAGCTTGGAAAACAAAAGTAAACTGGCATTTTGATTACATTTCTCAAGTTATCTTATTCAATATAACAGATACAGAAACATCCCCTCCCCAATGGTTATATGTGAGAAAAGAAATTGATAACTGGAACAACTATCTGGGTTATCAACTCAGTTACATAACACTCCCATGGTTGCACCAATTCTCCACTGTCTGCTTCAGTTTAAGTCACCTTCTCCCATGTTAGCAAGCACCAACATCACCTGGAGGGCTTTTTAAGGTCTTTTTAAGACCTGGGTCCTACTCCCAAAGATTGTGATTCACTAGGACTGGGGTGGGACCATAAAATGTGCATTTCTAATAGGCTCCCAGGTGATACTGATGCTTCTGGTCCAGGACTGCACTCTGCCCAAGCCTAGTTTCCAATTGTGACTTGTCATCTCAGGTACAGGACCTTCCAACATTAGTTGGACACACTATAATCCTTTAGTTGTTCACAGGGATCATTAGTCACTTTGGTTCAGTTTTCAGAGAACAGCTATAGCTTCAAAATTATTCATTTGTTTTGCCAACACCATCTATCTCTTCTGGTATCACGGGCAACTTTTCTCAAGGAACCTGGATTTTTTGGCTTTGACTTTCCTTTATTCACATATAACATGAAGGTAGTTGCCTGCCAATATCAAGCATTTTCCACAATGTCACCAATCCATCCAGTGCAAGAAAGGATACTGAAAGGAGTTTACTGACATATTGTCTGACATTGTCATGATCCATGAGTGGCAGAAAATAGACACCAGTGAGTAGGCAGATTTCCATCTGGCAAGAAGATGGCTGTAATGAGCACCAATGTGAAATGACAGATAGTAATAGAAACTAGAAAGTCGATGGGAAAATTAGTTTTCCTCATTTCACATCTGCACGACAGGGGGAGCTGCCAATCAAGGTCTCCAGAGAGAGGCTTATCTGGGTTCCCAACCACATGCAAAGCCATGTTCTCCTAAGTTAAAAAAAAAAAAAAAAATCATGGGAAAAAAAATAGAATCAGTCTGTTAGAGAGCTTTAAACAAATGTGGGGCTGCGAAACAAGCTGTCACAAATTGGCACAGAGAATGCAGAAAATCAATGTGAAATGAAAGCTGCGTCTCCCAACAAAATAAAGCCAGCAATTAACTCTTCCTGTCCTTGCTGCAGCCTACAAGCCGTTTAAACACCAGAACGCAGGTTGCTAGGGAATGGGCCAATGCTTTAAATACGCAACCTACTCTCTCCTAAAGCAGGGGTGAGTGAGTAAGAAATAGGCATGCAGGTAGCACGGAAGAACCAACCTAGCTTTCATATATACATATCTAAATATATCCAAATATATACATATTTTTACATACATTTATATACACATATGCATATATAAATATATGTGTAAGTAAATATGTGTGTATATGTATATATGAATGTACTTACACACACACACACTGAATGGGCACAGGAGACTAAGAACAGATATTTCTTTTTCTTTTTTTTTTTAAGATTTTATTTATTCATTGGAGAGAGAGACAGAGAAAGCATGAGCGGGGGCAGGTAGAGGGAGAAGAAGTCTCCCCACTGAACAGGGAGCCTGACACGGGCTTGATCCTATGACCCCAAGATCCTGACCTGAGCCTAACGCCAACGTTTAACTGACTGAGCCACCAAGGCGCCCAAGAACAGATATTTCTTATGCTTGCTGCCTAGAATGAGCAGAAATGACACAGGAATATAAAAGCATCTCACAGTCTTAATATTCGCCTACAGAAACATATTAATCCACCACTACTTCAAAACACAAATTAAAGAATTTAAGAATTCAGACTTGCTGTATGTTTGGGTGTTCAACTGTAATTCTGTCTTGAAGGACATGTAGATGATAACAAATAAAAGGAGACAACTAAAACAATTACAAAAGTGCTTAATGGCACTCTTTAAAAAACCAGGATATTGATATATTTCACTAATGTTTCAAGAACAGTGCTCTGAATCAGAATGTAAAAACAAGTGCAACAAAGATAAGCTATAGTTCTACCAACAGAATTCAAAAGGGTCATTCATTGGAATTACCAACATATTTGTAAAAAATGGAAACTAATTAGTATGTTTATGTGTAAGCACCATACCAGTCAGGACACTTTCTGCTTCAGTAACAAACAACCTCCAAATCTCAATGGTTCAGTACGCAACAAAGGTATCCTCTGCTTACACTACTACATCCAGTGTTGTGAGACTCTGCTAATCACTGTTATTCGGGGGCTCCCAGTGATGGAAACTCTACATGGATATGTATTTCCATGCACATCAAAGGAGAAAGAGAGGAAACACAGAAACTCACACATCAGTTCTTAAACTTTCTGTCCAGAAATGACACAAGTTCTCAGTTTCATTGATCAAAGTAAGATTTAAGAGCTCATACCTGAAAAAGAAATGAGGAATTAAATCCTACTGCATTCCCAGAAAAAGAAGAGGTAGAAATATTCAGTGAACAGCACCAATGACAACCACAATCACTCCCACTTCTTGCCGGAACCCCTGCAATAAAACTCTTAACCCACCTACCTGTTTCCACTGCAGGTCCATCTCTAACCTATTCACATAGCATCCAGAGACCATGGAGTTTTTATTTGTTGTTTTTTAAGACAAATCTTCTGCCCTTATCAGTCTCATGTTTCAACACCTTTTTCCCCCCACTGACCTACTTTTTTTTTTAATTTATTTTTTTTCAGTGTTCCAAAATTCATTGTTTAACACCTTTCAGTCACTTTGCATTGAACTTACAATGTGACTGAGTATCTTAACCATGAGTTTACAAGGCTTTACATGATCCAGTCCCTGGCTACACATATGACTTCCTCCTTCCACTCATTATGGATCCAGTAAAAGCACTTCCCACTATCCACCTCATTCACAGTCACACTGGCCTTCTTTAAGTTTCCTGAATTTATGAAGCTTTGTCCATGTGCTATTCTCTCTGCTATTTCTTTGTGACCTGGCTTATTCCTACTCATTCTGTCAATATCAGGCTTTCACTCACTATTGTATCTCCCTCACAGATCTTACTTTTTTCTTCATAGCATTTAACATGTTTTTAATTATAAATTAATAATTATGTAGTTATTTACATATTTATTTAATATCGCTTTCCCCTCAGTAAATTCCCCAACAGAAAGTATACTGTTTTCTTCACCTCTAGACACAGCACTTAGCATACTACCTGCCATACAGTAAGCACTCAACTATCACATGAATAAGTGAATTAGACACACTTTTGCTGATGTCTAATAAAATCAACAAAT
>PISX010008886.1:0-78871 GCA_004024625.1 Mellivora capensis | reverse complement strand
CAGAGAGAGTCAATTATCATATGGTTTCACTTATTTGTGGAGCATAACAAATAACACGGAGGACATGGGGAGATGGAGAGGAGAAGGGAGTTGAGGGAAATTGGGGGGGAGATGAACCATGAGAGACTATGGACTCTGAAAAACAACCTGAGGGTTTTGAAGGGGCGGGGGGTGGGAGGTTGGGGGAGCCAGGTGGTGGCTATTGTGGAGGGCACGCATTGCATGGAGCACTGGGTGTGGTGTAAAACTATGAACTCTGTTACGCTGAAAAGAAATAAAAAAATAACAACAACAAAAAAAAGAAATGATAAAGACATCTTGTAATTGCTTTTTGTATATTAGAAAATAGGAAATGCTTATATATATGGGTCATATAACTACATAATTTTGTGTGTGTGTGTGTGTGTGTGTGTGTGTGTGTCTCTTATATACTAAGGTTGTCATTTTCAGAAAAATATGTTTGGAGGGAAATTAGCAAATTTAAATCATCTGGTTTCAGATGGAGCCTTAAAAGGTAATCTTTTTTTTTTTTTTTAAGATTTTATTTTTTTATCTGCCAGAAAGAGATCACAAGTAGGTGGTGGGAGGGGGGAAGCAGGCTCCCTGCCGAGCAGAAAGCCCCATTTGGGGCTCGATGCCAGGACTCTGGGATCATGACCGGACCTGAAGGCAGAGGCTTTAACCCGCTGAGTCACTCAGGCGCCCTCAAAGGTAATCTTATATATATTCACACAACCAACTGCTGGCAAACAAGTACCAAATCCCAGTTCTGGGCTTTTTGTACAATGCGTGGTATTTTCTTTCAAGGTTTCTTTCCTTTTTTTTTTTTTTTTTTTTAATTTTAATTAACATAGAATGTATTGTTAGCCCCAGGGGTATAGGTCTGTGAATCGCCAGGTTTACACACTTCATAGCACTCACCATAACACATACCTTCCCCAATGTCCATAACCCAACCACCCTCTCCTTACCCCCTTCTCCCCCCAGCAACCCTCAGTTAAGAGTTTCTTTCTTTTAAGAGCATTTTCAAGTAGCACCAGCACAAAACTTTTCTAAGAACTTAATACACAAGTGTATGGTCCAGCCAAAGTTTCAAAGGAAAATCTGCAAAGGATCTGTAGTATAAAACCCACAAGCCATGATGAGGTGGTTTCTGAAACATAGCAGTGTTAGTGAAAGAGGACTGGGCTGGAAGTTGAGAGATCCCAGGTTTGCTGTTAACGTGGTATATGAACTTCATCCCACAGGCAAATCTCTGCATTTTTTTTTCTATTAAATGGTGATAGTGTCTGCCACTACTTATTTAGCTTTTCACACAAAGAGATGGCTTCATCTTAAGATATGAAAGTACTATTATCATTACTAACCTAGCTAAAAATTGGGAAAAGTTTCTTTACAGTAGTTATTTTAAGTTACCACACTGCCTAACTTCACTAGTCATTTTGGATATTAGGTCTCTCAGGATAAATCTTTAACCCATGGAAAACTGTTACCAGAAGCCTCATTGCACTAAATTAGCATTCTAAGTCACAGAGAATTAATGCTTTCAAGAAGAAAAACGAAGTTTAGGCACTAGTACTGCAGACTCCCGCTGGCAGAGTTTTCACTGGCGGGTTGACAGTACAGATTCCATGTAAATGAATGGTCTCCTGGGCCCATAACACGGGTGTCTATAGGAAATACCTGGGGGGCTCTTTTAAAAGATTACTGGGCTGACTCAAGACCCAGTGAATCAGGATCTATGGAAAAGTGGGGCTGGAAACCCACTTTTAAAGGTGCGCAGGTCATTCAGATGCTGAGCCAGTTTGCAGATCTCTACACCTCTCCTTGCTATTCAAAGTGTGGCCCTGGAACCATAAACACCTACAGAACTCGGGAGCTTGTGCGAAGTAAAGGACCTCAAGCCCAGCCGCAGATCCACGGAATGGGAAACTCTACTTCCACAAGCTCTCTAGGTGAGTCACACACCCACCAGTTTAAGAGGCACTGCCTCGATTATCCTGTCCTGCCTGGTTGAGGAATTTTATTCCTCCTTCCAGACTGTAACAACATAAATACATCCCACATCCCCTCTCTTGCCAAAATTCCCCGGGAATAAGGTAAAGGAAATTCTTTCTGCCTTAATTAAACTCTACATTTAAAAAGATTTACTAAGAAAGACTATTTGGAAGAGAATGAAACAAAAATAACTGTAACTAAATTACAACTTGAAATCTTATTTCTCATTGTTAAATTACGAAGTGTGTATAGTATATACTTACAGTTTATCTCTGAGCGTGTTTTTTCTTCTCTTACATTTCTACTTGTTGAGTGAATTCTATGCGGTACAGCAACAAGAGGCTAGGAAAGACCAAAATCAATGACATGTGGCATTTGACAATCAAGTCACAGCCAGGTCCACAAAATTACTCAAACGTGAAAGAGATATTCCATTTTGTACAAAAATGGGACAAAATATAATGAATCTGTGGTTTTTGTTTTTTTTTTTTCTCAAAAAGAGGCAACTATAAACTGGGAGCTTCAAAGATTATGGATATATTTTATCCACAGCAGTTTCCCAATAAATGTTCTCTGAGTTGAATATATATAAATATATAAAATTGAGTATCTCAATAATTCAACAGCGGTTCAAAAGCTGCAACTTTCCTTGTTGCACAGAACTGTTAATTTAAAAAATCTGCCTCAAGTTCATTTACCAAAAATAATGAGATAAATAAAATGAAATGATGCTAAAGGTATTCGTGATCTGTGGTCCTTTTACTTAGTAAACATAATTTTTACCCCTTTATGGTCTTTTTCCTTGTAGGAGTAGTGCTCTATTTCCTTTCCTTTCACTGAATTAAAATCTCTGTGTATCGCCACACTCAGAGAGAAACATTCGGGGTGGGGGGAAGAGGTGGAGCGGTGATTAGTTTTCACTCCTATATCACAGACATTCCTCCAATCTTTTGGGGAGCACAAGGGGCCCTATCTGTAAAGCCTCTGAAGCTCCATCCCATACACTTTAAGATCTCACCTTAAGAGGTGATGCCAGCATCTATTTCATGTACCAAACAGGTTTTTTTTCTGCGTGTGAAACGCTTCCCTTGAAGTTATTACCTTTGAAGGAGATACACTCTTAGGCATATCTTCGTGGAAAACGTAATTCATAAACACTTGAGCTCAAATGATCAGATTTGAAAGGCAGATCAAGAACAGGACCCAAGTTATTCTCAGTATAGGCACATCTCAGGAAATAAAGCCATATGAATCTAAAAGACCCAAATACTGACGTAGAAAAATAGTAGCAAAAGTCATTTCAAAACGGAAGTATGTAAACTTGACACATACAGTGATTCGTAGTTTACAAAGCGCTTTCATATACTTGAGCTTATTCTGTCCTCAAAATTAACTTATGAACCTAGTACCATTCTTTATTTTATAGATCAGAACACTGAGACTCAAAATTAGGGTGCTCAGCTAATTAGAAGGAGAGCTGGGGAAAAACCCCTGTACTTCTGATCATAATATACAGTAGCAAAAATAGGTATCATGTCAGGTTAGTCACACAGATTGCTATCATCAGTGAACATGAATAAAATCTACGACTGCCTATGAGAACAGTTTTACTTTCCCAGCTTAAATGGTTAACTGTAAAATTATCAAATCTTGGAATGTTGTTCATAGTAAATGGATTAACATGTAGGAGAAGAAAATTCTATCAAGCAAATAATCTATAGAATTTTTTTTGCAAAAAACACAAAACACATTCATTCTCACTGGTTCTAATATTTTAAGTAACAGTGCACTAGGTAAACATTAGTTTTACTATTCTTTTCACCTTCCTTATACATTTAAAACTGACAGTAAGAGAATTTTTAATATTTTGACAAAAACTTTTTAAAGTCACAAAACAACTGTGGTTTTCCCCGCTGATTAGATTAGGATCACTTTGCAGGGTGTCTCAGCTTACAGGGTCATTTCTACAGTCCTGTGTCACCATGCAAACTGAGGACTGCCTATATGTTGAATGATGGGAGAAGAGTTCATAAAACCCAAGTTTTTAAGAAACAAAAGTAAGCAAAAAACAAAAATAATTTTTCCTTATTATAAGATCAATAATTCTTCATGTTTCTTAGGTTTTGTTTTCAAACTCTTTTACAGACCTTGAACAAAAGGGGCAGATAGCTGATTTAATTACAGCTGTGCACGGATGGCAAGCTCGAACAATGGTGAATTGATAGATTCTCTCTGACTTAAGATGATGTGCAACTATCTTTCTGACTACTGACAGCTATCATTCCTGCAGTACCATCAATGAGATTTATACCATTTTAAGTACCTTCCAAAAAGCCTGTCAGGCAGGGTCAAGGCTATCCAAATCAGTTACACACCCAATAACAAAATTCTGCCATGTCAACATTTACTAAGTTTATATTAGGTGCCACAATTACTAGCTGAGCTAGGAATTTATTTTAAATATGCCAACAGAAGAGAGGCTTCCTTTAATATCAATGCTTCTATCATTAGTTACTCTCTAACGACTATACTAGCTCATTTTTAAATATTTCCATAGTGGATAATTAGGGTTTTAGTCACTAACAAGAGCAATCCTATACTTTCTACTAACTACTAATAATTCATCAGGTACTGTACAAGGATATTTTTTAAAAGAGGAAAACTGAACCGAAATTTTGAGTATATTCTAACATCTGGTTTAAGTGCTTCCCATTTGTGTTCTCTCTTTTACAGTGGACGATTTATTTGGCAACATCATCTGAAATGACTACTTTGAAATAACTACAGTAATTTCACCAAGTGGATTAGATGATCATGTCTTTGCCATTTCAGAAAACAGTCACCCATAAGAAGCCAGTAAGAAAAACCCTGCACATGACTTCCCTAAGAGAGGCTGAGTCAAAGACTTAATTATTTCCTTAGGAGATTTTCATTTAAACTAGACCCAGAACTTTAAAAAATTGATTGAGATGCACACACCTATATACATATGTGTTAAATATACTAGATGGTAAAGACAATTCCTACCTCAGGATCATCATCATCAAAATCATGGTAAGTGGAATGATCCGGATTATTCACTTTATCCAACAGTTCAATTGCCAAAGATCGTGTCAAAGGTTGTGTGACAAATGGGTGCTATAAAAGTAACATAATACAAAACACTCATTAGAAACTCGAGTGGACATTTTATTTTTTGAAAAAAAAAGACGTATTTCAGGGCAAAATAATACCTGTAGTAACTTTTCAGCAGTAGGTCTTTTTTTTGGATTTTTGGTAAGTGCCATTTTCACGAAATGATGAAAACTATTTGACCTAAGAAATTTTGAAAATTACAGAATTTTAAGTTTTCTTTTTTTTTTACTCATGATTATAAAGTAAATAACACAAAAATACTTACCACTTCATTTTATCCTTTAGTTTAGGAGGCTGAAAATTACTTTTTGTCATTAGAAATAATGCTCTGAAAAATCAACAACAAATTACACAGGATTTTAAGATTTTACATTTTAATATGTAACATAAATAATTCTATTACTATTAAATAATACTATTACTACTAATAACGTAGACCAAGACTAAGAATATTATTTGTTCATGCTGTAACAAATACTGGGCAGGGGGAGGGGATTACCCTTAATCTGAGTATAGAGTTCTTCAATTATGACACACTGACCTCATTGGGTGTAAGTCAAACATAGGCGGCTGAAGCTCAGCGAGTTCTATAGCAGTGATTCCTACTGCCCAGAGATCACAGAGCTGATTGTAACCCCCTTTCCTCTCAACAGCTGCGACTTCTGGTGCCATCCTGAAGGAAATATTCCAGGAGAGAAAAAAAACGAAAACAAAAAACTTCTATTTATTGTATTTTCTTTCATATTCCCATCAGAGGCACTTGAAACTAAGTTGAGGCCTATTTAGGCCCTGATATCTGAAAAATATATAGTATTTCAAAGATCTCTTCCAAGATCTTGACTTTGTAAGATTCTCCATCCCAAGACCCTACTGGTTACTTTGCTATACTAACTGTAAAGGTTTATAAAACTTTACCAATTATGATATAGCAACACATCCCATATTTGTCCATATCTCCATCACTTCCTCTGTACAATTCTGCAGAATTTTACAGAGAAATAACACCTTGCAATAAATGTTCTACAATTTTTAGCTCTACCTGCTTACACCAATAAATTGCAATCTGGCCTCTGTTTTCATGTGACCAAAACTACTTATTGGGGCATCAATAATCTTCATTTAGAATTTAATTCATATTTACTATAAAGTTAATTGGCAGTTTTTCAGTTTTATTATAATGGTAGAAATTATAAAAATGAGTGTTTGCTCTTTAAAGCTGTATTTATTTAAAGGAAAGTGACCCAAACTTAGTTTTTTTTTTAATTTTCCTATATAGTCTTATTCTATTTCTATAAATTTGTATTTGACTGATTTAAATTATTATACTAATTCTCAAATATAAATATTTTAAATCCTAAACAACAGTTTTAAAAATAACCAACTTTTAATATCAAAAGAATGATTTAAATAAGTAGCAAATAGACATCTGTCTTCCTAGTATGATTTCAGGCAAGTCAAGTAAGTCAGTGAAATTAAACACACACACACACACACACACACACACCCCAACCCTCTAGTTTTCAAGATGCTTGTTCTTAAAATCTTTCTAATCCTAAAGTACTTCTTAAAAATATTCAAATTACTGGGGCCCCTGGGTGGCTCAGAGGGTTAAAGCCTCTGCCTTTGGCTCAGGTCATGATCCCGGGGTCCTGGGATGGAGCCCCACATAGGGCTCTCTGCTCAGCGGGGAGCCTGCTTCCTCCTCTCTGCCTGCCTCTCTGCCTACCTGTGATCTCTGTCTGTCAGATACATAAATAAAATCTTTTAAAAAATATTCAAGTTACTATAAGAAAAGTAATTTTAAAGTATACCAGTTATTACTTTATTGCTGGCTAGATTCCAGCTTGCTGGGGGGAAATGCACTTGTAGAGAATCAAAGTGCATAAAGCTGATATGCCTGGCTTGCCATGTTAGATAATGTTCTCCATTCCTCTATAAAATATGAGTGAAATTATCCAGCTGGTATACTTCTACTTCTGCCAGTTAGGCTGTATGCTTACCACTGTCAACTGGGTTCATCTCTGAGTCTGTTTATTCATTATATTATATATATATATGTATATGTTATATAATACAATAAATAATATTATTTGTTATAAAAAACTCATTTGTTATGAAGTTGAAAAGAGTTATGAAAATTAAAGTGAATGCTTCCAAAAAACCCTGTTAAAGACAAGTTTCTAAAGATGAAACCAGAAGACCTGGCAAATTAGGTGAAGAATATGACAACTGCAAAAGACTAGGAAGGCTACAGACTGTATAATTCCATTTGTATGACATTAGGGGAAAAGGCAAAACTATAGAGACAGAAATCAGACTGGGTGTTGACAGAGGCTAGGGACAAGGGAACAAAATTTACTAAAAGGGGACAAAGAACACTTCCTTGGGTGCTGGAAACCTATCTTTTATATTGGTTATGGCAGTATTTCTCACTACCATAGTATACAAGTTTCTCAACCTTGAGAGAACTGCATACGGAATAAGGCTGAATTTATACCTCATACGTCGGACTTAAAAAAAAGTCACATGCTTTATACGTCCAAGTTCTCACTGCATTTTAGAGAAACACAACCCAGGAAATACAGTTGAGGCATTGTGGGTATAGTTTATATTATTAAGACAGAACTCTAATTAGTGAGCCATTCAAAGAAAAGGTCTCATGGCAAAGAAAAAAAAGTGCACTCATATGCCTTAAATTAAAATAAAATGTTTAAGGTATATACGTATTAAATTTTGAGACGTGCCACTGAACAGACATTTTTTATTAACTGAGTAACTAACAACCTTAGTCACTTTGGACAGGAGATTCCATTCTGTTCTACATCCCTAGATGTAGCAAATGACATGATACTAGAGAGAGAGATGAAGTGTGAGAATTGTCCCAAAATTTACTTTGCCTAATTCACAATTTCACAAACTCCCAAGATAGTTATTACTTTCTTAGATGAGAAATAACATTAGCTTTTAATCTCTGAAGCTGGAGTTGGAAATCAGTTATCGACAAACATTTACTAAGTATGTGTAAAAACCATGCTGGACCCCAGAGAGTCAGTGAGAGTTCCTTTGTATCAAGGTTCCTGAAAGCCATTATCCATCTTTTTAAAGCCTTTTGCTCTTAATGAAAATAAACATGATAAAATATTCCTTGGCTGTGTAATCCATCTACAAGTGTACATGCCTAAATTGCTTAAGCTACCAATTATCTTCTTAATCTGTTTTAGTCCTAAAAATTTTGGCCAGTCTTAATCTGTTTTAGTCCTAAAAATTTTGGCCAGTCTATTTCTTTTTTCAATAGATGCTGTATTCAATAATGATAGAATAACAAAAAGTTAAAATGTCAACTAAAATACAATTACCAATATGGTGTACCAATGAAAGACTTCCGTTTGGCAATTGTAGCTGTAATCTGTGCAGATACTCCAAAATCAGCTATGAAAAAAATAAGAAACATTTAGAAAAGAAAGCTGAAGGAAAGTAAAACTATTTACGGTAACATGAGAAATAACTTTTAATAATTCTTTTCATTAAACTAATTTCACAGAAATGAGATATTCTTAAACATCACATTAAAATTTTTAACTTTTATGAGTTAGCACTAAAATGTCACAAAGTAGTCAGTTTGTATCACAGCCAAATATATTTCCATTTATCTCTGCATGAATCAAATGACAATAAGTCAAGATCAAATGATTTTGATGAGAAACAGCTGAGAAAAGTTAAGCTGCTGGATTTAATAATATAATTTCAAGTTCCCAGGACCTAAAATTCAAGGAATATCATTGGAAGGGATGGTAAGTAGTAATATATTCTATTCACTTCCTCCCACATTCATATGACTGACATCAAACAAATAATCTACTGGCAAATCTACCCTAGCTTGAAAAGATATCCAAACAGAATATTCTGCAAAATCTCACCTCAACAATACATTCTAATACCAACACCAGTCACTATCAGGAAATCTGTTTTTATGTAGGATTTGTTGCTATTCTTTAAGTATGCTGAGTTCTAAATATTTTCTAGCTTTTAATGGTCATTTCTAAGTCCTTATCAACCAAGATCTATATAGGATGTTTGCCAGGAAGGCACATAATATTAACACAAAATATTAAACTGCTGACAGAAACCATTCACTAAGCCATCAATAGTTAAGATAACTGCTTTTTTCATCTTTAGAGGAGGTTTGGGAAATTTTTATTATGTGTTAATATTATAGCTATACACTTTTAAATCTGATTAGTTGTATTGCAGGCTACAGTTCAAAACAGTTTTGTGTTTTTACAATTTTTTAAAATTTCTGATTTATCTTATAGTATTACGTAATTCAAAATAACTTTCTTATTTATTAAATACTTCATTTAACACCTAAAAGCTATGATCTTATTTATAAAAACTACTATACTATACACGTTTGCAGTCTTAAACTTTCAAACTTGTTTAGGGTTTAAACTCTATTTCAGTCATAATCAAAAGTTACAAAATGAAAGGTACAGTTTGAAATAAAGTAACAACCAACATCGATATTACATTCTTATATAAGTAATACTGTATTTTATTTTAAAAGCTAATGTAAAGGATATAGGATTGCTGTTGCAATTGATTTTTTGGCTTGGTTTGTTTACCTTGTTTTTTGGTCACAAGGTAATTCTGTACAGATTATTTTTACTAAAAGTCACATTCCTCAGGTTATAGGTAAAAGGATCTCTAAAGAATTATTATTTTATTGTATCTTCACAACAAATCTGTCATTTGTGAAGATCAGACTTTTTCCCCATTTAAGGGAAAAGGAACGAGATGTAGAGAGGTTACATATGCCTTGCAATGAGATTGTCACCTAAAAATACAGAAATGCTGAGGGAAAAACCTGGTCCTAGCAAAGCAAAATACAAACTTATTATGTTCTTGAGTAAATTGGAACAAATGACAAAATTTTAATTTACTTACCCAATTTTACATGACCATTATCCGTTAACAGAATGTTAGCTCCCTTCAAAGTGAGAACATTTTAAAGTAAGAAACATTTTTTCAGACAGCATATATAATAGACCAAATTTCATATTTAAAATAAACACCAGTATCAATCTTAGACCTAGAAATACTTAAAAGTTTAAAGTATCCCCAACTAAAGTGTTACACATCATTATATTCACAGGAAAACTTACCATCCGCATTTTAATCAATCTGACTATTCTTACAAAATTTCCACCTTGCAAAAGGCAATATCATGTTAATATCATTAACACAATATGAATACTATTATAAAAATGATGTATTATTTTTCAACTAAATGTTATTTTCTTACTGATTAAACACCGTGACTGCACTAAAATGTGACCTTATATTGGCATTTTCACTTCCTTCTATTACATTTTAAACTTGTTATTTCTGTTCAAAAAATCCACAAATTTCCCTTCATAGGAATTGATCATTGATGAAATGGTGCTGGTCTATCAGAGTGAACCTTGCTGCTTAGTACATGGGGCTGTCTATCTTAACATGTCTGCCCACCAGTTAGGCCTGTTCAGAAGATAAACAACTAACCACGGGCCCACCAAATTAAAATGTCACCTGTCTACATGACTATGAGATAACAGAAAATACAGATTGGTTTCTCCCCCCAGTTTCTGGCATGGCCCTCTGGAAAGCCTAGTAAGTTCCAAAGTGACAAGAGCACTAGGAGCATCTTTTGTTCTAATATATGGTCTCAGACCCTGGTTGTTGACACAGTGCTCTTAAAACACTTGTAATTTCAGGGGGTGAGAGGAGTGTCTTCTTGTTCTAATGAAGCAACGATGAGTGGGCTCCTGGACAGCTCCTGGACAAGGGATGGTCACCGGAAAGACCAAGCCATGATTAGAAGCTTGGAATTTTCAGCCCTGCCCCACAATCTCCTGAGAAGGGAGAGGAGCTGAAAACGGAGTTAATGACTGATCATGCCTAAAGAGGAAGCCTCCATAAAATGGGGTTTAGAGAGCTTCCAAGTTGGAGGAGGTAGGTCCTAGGAGAGGGTCATGTCTGGAGAAGGAATGGAATCTCCACACCCCTTCCTACATACCTTGCCCTATGCATCGCTCCCATCTCTTGGACGTTCATTGGTATCTCTTACCAAATCCTTTAATAAACTGGTAAATGTATACAATTTCCTGAGTTCTGTGAGCCACTCTAACAAATTAATTGAACCCAGGAAGGGGGTCTTTGGAACCTCTGAGCTATACAGCCAGCTACTCAGAAGCACAGTTGATAACCTGGGCTTGCAACCTATTATCTGGAGGGTGTGTGTTTGTGTGTGTGTGTGTGATGGGAGAAGAGACAGTCGTGTGCGACTGAGCCCATATCTGTGGGATCTGATGCTACCTCCAGGAAAGTGTCAGAATTGAGTTAAACGTTGTGGACACCCAACTGGTGTCACAGAGAACTTGTTGTGGGGGAAACCACCACACATTTGGTGACCAAAAGTGTCAGAAGTGAAGTGTTCTGTGTGAGGAAGTAAACCAGACTCAGGAAAGAAGCACACAGTAAGGAAGAACTGGGCTTTTCCCTATACAGAGAGGAAAAAAACTCAGTGTTTTCCCATTACAATGACCTAGTCGCATTTTAGCCACTCCTCCTTCCTGACCCGAGCCCAAGTAACCACTTCAATAAGCTCAAAGCTTTTAGAAGAGGTAGAAATATCTGTGTCCCAAGATGTACAGACTTTTTAAATTTTATTTTTTGCCTTTTATATAACTTCTAAATGAACAAGCGAAAGCAAGCAGATTCTTTAATCAAAGTTGCCATCAATCACGTAATTATAGGCTTAAATAAAAAATACTAGGAAACCCCTTTCCATCCAAAAAAAGAGGAAACCATAATGTAAGACTGCAGAAACAAGAAAAAGGAGGGACAAAGAGCTACAGAGAGAAGTTTTTTTTAAGAGGGAGAAGGGGGCAGTGGCAGAGAGAGAGAATCTTAAGCAGGCTCCAGGCCCAGAGCGGTGCCTGGTATGGGGCTTAATCTCACAACCCTGAGATCATGACCCGAGCCAACATCAGGAGTTGGGCACTTAACTGACGATACAGCAGGGATTTTAACTTGATCTGGGCCTCAGCTATCTAGATGTCTGCCACAGTGCTCAGTTTGGTCTTTCCCCAGCTCCAGGTAAATTTTCCTAAATTATAGTTTATATCACAACACATGCATCTATGGCCTTTGAAGCTCCTTTCCTTCCACCCTTCCTTTCCTCTCTCCCTGAGCAACCAACTGCTATTTTAACCTCTAGGGTTATAGGAACAAGTACAGTAAAATTTAAGAGTAAGTTCCAGCTCTTGGAAGTTTACACTGAATAGGAGAGAAAGAAAATCTAAAAATGAATACACACACATGAATGAATGGACACAAGAAATGATTCAAAGGCAGGAAGAGATAAGTACTTTAAAGACAGTGATATCTGAGCAGAGATCTGGATGAAGTGAGGGTGCAGAGCCATGCCAAAATCTGGGAGAAAAACATTCCAGGAAGAGGATACAGCAAACACAAAGCCTTGGTGCCAGAATGAGTTCTACATATTCCAAAAACATCAAGTTTATTGTGGCTGAAACAGAATGAGTGAAATGGAGAGGCGTGTGAGATGAGGTCAAAGAGAAAAGCAGGGGCCAGATCATGGGTAACCTTACAGGGTTGTATAGTTAAAAAAAATAAAATTAAAAAAAAAATCTTACTTTACACTGAGTATGGTAGGAAGCCAAGGTGGTTTATAAACAGAAGAGTGATGAGCTGTGATTTAAAAAGACTGCTCTGGGGGTGCCTGGGTGGTTCAGATGGTTAAGTGTCTCCCTTCAGCTCGGGTCATGATCGCGGGGTCCTGGGATCAAGCCCCGCATCCAGCTCCCCTCTCAGGGCAGAGCCCGCTTCTCCCTCTCTCTGTGCCATTCCCTCTGCTTGTGCTCTCTGGCTCTTTCCCTCTCTATTTATTTATCTCTCTCTCTCAATTTCTCTCTCTTTTTATCAAATAAATAAAATCTTTAAAAATAAATAAATACACAAATGAATAAATAAAAATAAAAAGATCACTCTGTTTGCAAGCTGGAGAAGTGACTATAGAAACATTCAAGCAGAGCAACTGGAAGGCTGCTACAAAAGTGCTGGTGAGAAAGAATAAATCGGTGGCTTAGACCAGGGTGGAAATAATGGTGATGCGCTGAATCTCCCCAATTAGGCACAAACTCTGAAGTTCGGCACACAACTCTTCGTGTAATGGAGTTGGCCCACAACTCTTCGTGTAATGGAGAGTAACAGGAGATGGCCTATCTCCTGTTACTCTCATAGGTTCTCTTCAATAAAACGGTAAGCCTTTTATGCTCCCCACAATGACACCACACTTTCTAACATAGGTATCCTTGCTTCACTGTTCCCTCTGCTTGGAAGGCACTCCAACCTCCACTTCTGACAAAAATCTATCAGTCTTTCCAGATCATTTAGGTGCTGATGACACAGTACCTTTCTTGATTTACTTATGTTATGATCTCTTCTCCCTTTGAACTCCAAAAGCTCTTTGCTTATGTCTTTTAAGTGGCTTATAAAAAATACTTAAAGTAAAGGATCTCAGCAACTGATCTGACAGTCCACTGAAATTTCATGCAAAATATAAAGGCTGGGCATAAGGACATTTTCTGAAAAGAGGGTCCATGGCTTTCAGGGACTCAAAGAGCAACAGGATACCCGCCCTCAAAAGTGAATAACCTTTATGTCAAAGAAAACTTCAGAAAACAAAAGGGGGAAAGAAGTAGGAGAAAAGATGAACAAGGAAGAAGGTAAAAGAAAAATAAATGAAAGGAGAAAATACTAAGTTGGGGAGATGGCAGAATGTTTAGAAATAACTTCAGGAATCCTGCCAGAGCACCAAATTTACCACAGACCCAACCCCAGCATATCCAGTGCACCTGCTCTCCTCTGCCAATTAAATCAAAGACCATCAGAAAATGGTACAGTTGAATTTATCCATTTTGAGACATTACTAATGATAGTTCTTTAAGACCGCCAAAGTTTACTATAATATTTGAGGCATGATATGTTCTAAAAACCCTAACTTAATGGAAGCTGATGACCTAATCTGATTTTTACAAAAAAGTAACTACAGATAAACTAATCCAGGTTATTAGAACACTAATCCACAAATGTATACTTTAAAAGGGTAAATTTTATGGTATGTGAATTGTATCTCAATAAAGCTACTATAGAAAAGTAATAAAACTCGGGATGCCTGGGTGGCTCGGTTGGTTGAGTGTCTGCCTTCAGCTCAGGTCATGATCCCAGGGTCCTGGGATCGAGTCTCGCATCAGGCTCTTTGCTCAGCGGGGAGCCTGCTTCTCCCTCTACCTGCTCTGCCTGTTCTGCTGGCAGCTCTTTGTGCTTCTGCTCTCTCTCTGACAAATAAATAAAATCTTTAAAAAAAAAGTAATAAAACTCTTAAAAGTATCACTCAATTTTATTATAGTGACATATTTCAGGTAAGAAATTCACCAAAGAGATTAAGACAATTGTTCAACAGTTTGAGCCGAGTATTTAAAAATGAGAGATGCCATTAGGTTAAGCATATGATGTATACCTTTATATCTCTGTGCATTTTTCCTTTACTGTGAAGATAGTATAATCCCTGGAGTTTCAAAAAAACAAAACACAAAAATTAATAAGACTTTACTACAGAGCATATTTCGGGATGTAAAGTGATTAATGGAATTAATGAAATAAAAAGCAGTTCCTGCTTTTTATTTACTCATTACAGAAAGTCTAGTGGTAATCACTATTTTACTAAAATAGCCTAAAAAGACAAAAGAATCAAGAAAATGAAAAAGGCAAAGCTCAGCAGGAACCACTAATTTTCTAAAGACAAATACTTTCCACTAAACTCTGCAAATAGTCTGAAAGAACATTTAAAAAGTATAAGTGCAGTTAGTATTAGAAAGAGTTTCAATTCCTGTAAGAGTGCTTAATTTTCAAGCCTTTCTTTGGTATTAAGAGGAATATAAAAATATAAAATAACAAATCCACAGCACTTAAATTTTAGGAGGTCATATTATCACACTAAGGGTTTATAGTGTTTATCTGCAAATATAATTTTAGTTTACTATACAAACAATTAAAAATATGTTAAAATCCAAGAGTTTATCGAACTAGAATGCTCAACCTTTATTTAACAGATAATGCACAATAATTAAACATTGAATCCAATAAAGAATGGTACTTTTTAATTTGCACTGGACCTACCTGTAGTGTTTCTCTGCTTACATACGCAATTTGCAGTTCTGACAGAGGTCCTGTTACTGTAAGAGAAGAAAATTAGTATCAGTGAATTTAGTGTAAGCACATTTCTCAGTAAATGACGAAGTTTTACAGGTTCCACTAAACAATAGCCTTGATATACCTAAAGAACTGTAGTAAAATGGTAAGCTCCATGAGGGCAGGATTTTTTAAATCTGATTTTTCTCATTGTTGTAGCCCCAGTGTTTAGAACAGTGCCTGGCATGGGAAAGCTGCTAAATAAATGTTTGTGGAATGAATAAAGGACTGAAGTAGTCTCTGAAATTAATTATATTATCATTTTTGCACCTCGATGATCAATATTACCTTTTAAATGTTAAAAGAAATAAATCATGGAGAAGAGGCTTAGCTAGCTAGTTTTTATTAAAGCTTTTCTAAAATTGATATGTAATGCATGTACTAAGGCTAGTTTTGTTTTGTTTTGTTTTAAAGAGGGTTGAACAGAGGGGGCTTGGGTGGCTCAGTCAGGTAAGCATCTGCCTTCGGCTCAGGTCATGATCCCAGGGTCCTGGGACTGACTCCCACATCAGGCTCTCTGCTCAGCAGGTAGTCGCTTCTCACTCCCCCTCTGTGCTTTCTCTCACTCACTTTCTTTCAAATAAATAAATGTTTTAAAAAGGAGGGGGGCAGAGGGAGAGGGAGAGAGAGAATCTTAAGTAGGCTCCATACCCAGCACAGAGCCTGAAGCAGGGGTTGATCTCACAATCCTGGGATCATGACCTGTGCCAAAATCAAAAGTCGGATGTTTAACCAACTGAACCACCCAGGCACCCTGCACTACAGCTAGTTTTAAGTTAATTATTTTTTCCCCTAAAGTTAGTAACTTTATAACTATAAAATTAGTATGTTCACTATAAAAATCCAATTGATAGACAAGTTTGGAAAGTAAAGGTCTCTTTCTTACCCAAACTATTACTCAATAATAGGCAATATCAATAATTTGGCCTATAGCCTACCAGATAATTTTATGTAGAGACATATTTTAAATAATGTACGTATAGATCTCCCAGAAGAATATGAATGGAATCATAGTACACATACAATTCTAAAACCTTTTTTCACTTACCATGGACAACTTTCTGTATCAATACATATAACTCAATCATAATATTTAAACAATATTTCTCTGCATCTATCCACTACTGAAGACATTTAAGTAGTTTTCTCTTTTTCCCTATTAAATCATTTTAGAATGAAGTCTCTTCACATTAGGTGGGAGAGACTATTCTAAAAATTGAATTCCAACAATGCAATCTTTTGCTAGATAGTAACCTCTTCGAAAAACGTTTATTTTGGAGGTATTTGTTGTATTTTACAATTGGGTAAGAGAGAAATCTATTTCACTTAGATTTTCTTAAGGACTAGTCTGAGTTTGAATGTCTGAAGAGAAGTCACATAACTAATTCTTGTGGTTTGTAAGCCCCTCTCACTCAGTAAGATGGGCCTCCTTTCTATTTCTGTTTCCACAATATGGCAAACACCCTGAAAACAATACCTAGAAATGACAGAAAAGAATATTTTAAATAATCTTTTAAATGCCTATGTTAAAAAGTTAGAGACTTTCCCAGGAGCCAAAAACAAAAAGGGAAATGAAAATCAGAATAGTAAAAATGTGAAATATTCTAGCTTTCTCTAAAGAAAAGGTCAATCTTGGTAAGCTGGTGCTTTAGTTTTATCCCCTACACGGGGAATAGAACAGAAGAAAAGGCCACTGATCTGTAGAGGAACAGTTAAAACAAATATGCCCATAAAACCAGAACCTTCAAAGGGCTACATCTTCACCTTAAAAGGGTAGACAAGGAAAAGAATACCAAGGATTTTGTATCATGGACAGGATCTGGATAGGGAAAAATATCTTCCAGATTCTGTCACCACAGACCTCTTCACTCAGGTTTAGGGTTCATATATACTGGATACACCGGGGTCTTAGGATCACAGAAAGAAAAACCACCACAACCACCACTGTGGAAGAACCCACTCTCAAAAGTCATATGGTATTCCTGCTGAAAATGAGCTGAGAATTCAAAATTATTAAATAAGTGGGAAGAAATTCACCACAAATGACATAACAGAATGTGGAAAACTATTAAAAGAACAATATTAAACAGAGGGAAAATGTTCAATGGAAAATAGAGGAAAAAATGCCTTATACTGGAACAATGAAAGGTTCCAATGTTAGTTCTTCAAAGAAAAAGTAAACAAAAGAAAGAAGAAACCCATGTAAAAATATAAACTCAAAATGTATCCCCTCCATACACCTGTGGTTAATTTAAAACATGTCCATGAATGCTTTGATAGTTTCCACCTCAAGTGTTAGAACTTAATTCCCTTTCTGAGTATGCGCTGGACAGAAATGACTTGCTTCTAAAGAACAAAATATGGCTGAAGGGACTGTATACAACTTCTGCGATTACATCATAAAAGGCTTTATGGCTTCTTCTTTGCTCTCGGAGATTGCATGCCCGGGGAGGCCAGCTGCCATATCGTGAAGACACTCAAGCTGTCCTGTGGCCAGATCCACATAGTAAAAAATTGATACCTGCCAAGAGCTATGGACCTGAAGCTTTCTGCCAAAAGCCATGTTAAGTGAATCAAGGTGAAAGTGAATTCCTAAGCTCTACCCAAGCCCGCAGAGGACTGGAGTCCCAGTTAATAGTGAAGCCTGCAAGTTTATGAGAGAATCTGAGCTAGACTTGCCCAACTAAACCATTCTTGAATTCTTGACCCTCAGAAACTGGGACATAGTATTTGCTGTTTTAAGGTGCTAAATTTTGGAATCATTTGTTATATAGCAATAGACAACTAATACAGTTCCCTCTTTTAAGAAAATTTAAATTTTTAAAAAATCCTATGGAGTGATGGATATAAGAGCAGTAAAACAAATTATAAAAATTGGTTTAGTGATATTTCAGAAAGCAGAAGTTAAGAAAAAGAAAGCAAAAATAACAGGGAAAAAAAGCAGGCTTTGCAAATTTTGCATGACAGATCAAAATAAGCTTGGTATTACACATATAAAAAAGCAAAATCCCACAAGCATTAGGGTTATTAGAAAAGAAGAACTTCTCTGTCACTAGGTGAGGCAACCCAAGCTAGTACACTACTCCCACAGAATGACAGTGTGATATAGAGAGAAGAGAAAGAGAAACACAGAAAGAAATGGAGGTATCTGTCTTATGCAGCTGTGCACGTAGAGAGCACTACAGACCTGCCAAAGAGGAGTATACACAATGCCACAAGAAGGTCATTTGGCGGCAATCAGCATGAAGTCAAGAGTGAATAGGGACTGCAGTTTGTATAAGCATGTAAATCCCTTGTATATATATTTCAGAATATCCAGGGTGTTGCAAAATTATCTGCTGATCAGTATAAATAAATCAAGACTAATAAACTCATATTACTTTGCTACTAATTCCAACATTTGGTTGAAATGGAATGACAACAATCATGACAAAAATATTTCTGTAACAAAAAACTGGTCTTCTTTCTTCTTCATGAAGAAAGCAGAACCGGACACCTAAAAGCAAGCATATATATCAGATGGAATTACTTAACAATCTGAGAAAGACTGAAAAAAGGTATGCTTAAAAAACTAAAGATGTATAAGAAGTAATGAAAAATTACAAGAGAATAAGACACAAATATAAAACGAAGGGAGACTTAAAATAGAACCAAATATTTTCTAGAAATGAGAAACAGAGTCACCAAAAATTAAAATCTAATGGATGTACTCAACACAGCTGTAAAACCAGTGAACTGTAAGATGGTTATGTGAATCCTCAGTGCTCTACTGAGGGATTAAAAAGTACAAAATATACAGTTGAGTTTAAGAGACACAGAGAAGATCTAATGTATATCTGACATTCTAAAAGGAGAGATCAAAAATACTGGGGTAGAAAAGATTTTAAGAGATAATAATTGATAACTGTCCAGGCCTGATGAATAAATTAAATCCTTTCTGATAAGCACTTTAAGTCCTAAGCAAGAAAAGTAAATGTAAATCCATGTTTAGATACTAAAAACACCTGAAATTTAAGAGGAAAAAAAAAAATCTTAAAATCGATTAGAAAGGAAGATTACCCGAAAAGGACTAATACGTAGTTAGAGTGACAGAAGATACCAACAACTATAGAAGCTAGAAGACACAGGTCTAATATCTTCAAAATGCTGACAGAAAAATATCGGTCTATGCCTCACTTAACCTATGACTGAAGAATGAGGATCAAAGACTGAGAGTGCACCCCTAGAAGCCCAACTGAAAAAAACTTCAGGACAAAGGAAATTAAATGAATAAGTATGAGAAAAAAATAGTAGATAAATTTAGTCCAAACTAAAACAAAAAAGGGAAATAGCTTTTTGAATAGCTTCCATAAATACTGTATATGTCCTGCAATGCAAAAAATCCCAACTATTTCTCAATTTTCACTGAATCTTTGAAAACAAAATGTCATTAATAAAAAAAATTCTCAAATATAAAGAATAGCCATACTTAAAAAAAATATTCTCAGAAAAGAAGTAACTTTTTATAAAGCAGAAATGTTCCCATGTTCTCCCACCTGGCTTTCACAGCTCTCTGTATCTGACCCTATTCCCCAAATACAGACCCTACACCAGTGAGAGTAATCTCACGTATCACACCTTCACAGCACTGTACTGCTGTTTCATCTCCTAGGACACACTTCTACATCTTCTTTCTATCCAGAGTTTACGTATCTTTTAAAGACCAATTAAAAGCCCATTTTCTTCATTAAGCTTTTGAAAACAATTCCAGAAAATCTATCATTTCCTTTTTCTCATTCCAGCTGTAGTTAGTAGTACTTTAAATACTATTAAGTCAATCTTTATGGTAAGTAAAATCTACACCAAGAAGATACATACAGTCAAGTGAAGTGAAACAAAGACAGTAAAATTCCTATCCAAATAGTCTTTTAACAACTGCTTTATTACCATCAGCCCCCCAAATTACTTAAGAGGCCCTAATGGGAAAATGTGAGCCCAAATCCCGTATCAAGAAAAATGAAAAAATTTTCCAAAATATTTTCTGGTAAAAGTGACATATGACTTATTAAAACAGGATTTTATTTTACATTAATCAAAAAGCACAGCTCCAGTAAAAGAATATACCTACTCTGCAGTCTGTGACAATAACTCATTCACAGAACCAGAATGGGACAGAGAGAGAAAGGAAAGACTGTAAACACTGCTACTGTACTTTACAAATCTTTCTTACATACCCCACTGAAATCTCAATAAAAAAGGCTTTAATAATTTTAATTCCCCAGAATCTAGTATTTAAAAAGGTCAACAACTGATGTTTCTTGAATACACGAGAGCAAAATCAATTATCTTTGTATTAATACTACTCATGTATTAACTGGATATTCTTTTGGCTTAACCATCAAGGCCTTTACATGTTTCTTACAAATCTGAGTTTGGAATTTTGAACTAACCATATATAATGTCTTCTTCAGAATTAGTTAATAGTTCAACTGCACATAATTTTGCAACTTATAATGCAAATGTTCCTTTCATCTATATAGATCTTAAATTCTTTTACGTATCTAAATAACAATAATAAAACATACTTTCCTCCAAACAGCATTAATGCTTTAATAGAGTAAATAACTATATTTTAAGAAATTCTACTTAATGTGTATAAAACATAACTTTTGTCTTACCATGATAAATATCCTGTAAAGAACCACCTCCACAAAACTCCATGCAAATCCAAAGTTTATCTCGCCTATAAAGAGAAAATAAGCATGTATCACATTGTCATGATTAAAATTAGGTGAGGTAACAAGTATTTTAAGGTATCCTATAACCTTGAAAAACCACATAAGTACAAAGTGCTAAGTAAGAAAAAATCTAGTTAATCTCTATGAGTAAAAGAATTACTTAGTATGTTATAACTCAACCCAAGGTTTTAATCCTTAAAAATACACCATTTGCAGGATATAAATAATGTCATCAGGTACATCCAAATGATAGGAAATTTCTATTTAGTTAAAAGCTTCCCCTCTCCTATAGTTCACCCATCTACCCCCAAGATAGTATTATAAAAGTTAAATGTTAATTAAAACGTTCATACCAAAAACTATGTAGAAAATTCATTAAAGAATACACTTCAAAGCATATCACTTTTAATAGTGCTATCATCAACAAAACAGACAAAAATGTATACTTTACCCTCACATCTAGATTCAACAAAGGTCTTTCCAAAATAATATGTTAAAATCTATCACTGTGAGGGGCTCCTGGGTGGCTCAATGTGTTAAAGCCTCTGCCTTCGGCTCAGGTCATGGTCCCAGGGTCCTGGGATCAAGCCCCCCATCGGGCTCTCTGCTTAGCTGAAAGCTTGCTTCCTGCCTCTGCCTACTTGTGATCTCTCTGTCAAATAAATAAATAAAATCTGAAAAAAAAAATATCACTGTGTTAAGGTAGCATTTCTCTCTCACACTCAAGATAACATAATCACAGTCACAGGAGAAATGATTAGCTAAGATTTAATAGCTTTCAATCCTCATTCAATCTTCAATCTCTACCACTTCATCTCAAAATGACCAAGAAATATACTATTCTTCAGGGACAGAGATGGAATAGAAAGTCCTGGGACACCTGGGTGGCTCAGTCGGTTAGGCGGCTGCCTTTGGCTCAGGTCATGATGCCAGGGTCCTGGGATCGAGTCCCGCATTGGGCTACTTGCTCAGCGGGGAGCCTACTTCTCTCTCTGCCTCTGCCTGCCACTCTGTCTGCCTGTGCTCGCTCTCTCTCTCTCTGACAAATAAATAAATGAAATCTTAAAAAAAAAAGTCTTAATCTTAAAAAAAAAAAAAAACAAGTTCAATCGAATGCAGAAGATTCTGCCTTAATATGTCTTTCTCATACAGCACTCACAGTACCTAAAAGAAGAGCCAGTAAACGAATATTTCATAAATGAATGAATGCAAAAGTGACTGAAAGAATAAACATATGGATTAGATGAAGAGTCAGCAAACCACAACCAGTGGGCCAAATCTAGCCTGCTGCCTGACTTGTACTGACCAGGAACAAGGAATGGTTTTATATTTTGAAATGGTTGGGGGGCAAAAATCAAAAGAAGAATATTTCTTAACACATGACAATTACCTGAAATTTAAATTTTAGTGTCCATATAAAGTTTTATTGAAACACAGTCTCACTCATTTATGGATACTTTTGTACCAAAACAGCACAGTTGAGTAACTGTGACAAAAAAAGACAAGGACTAAAATATTTACCATATAGTCTTATACAGAAAAGAACCCTGGATTACATTATAATTTGATTAAATACACAATCCAGGCATGCATAAAGCTCTATGAGAACCCAGAGGTAAGAAGACCTAGGAAAGTCAAGGGAAATCATTAGGGAGGAAATATTTGAGTTGGGTCTTGAAGTTTAAATAGGAATTCATCACAGAGACAGGAAGTGGTCTGAGCAGAGAAATGAAAATTTGAAAACTGTGGGTAGTTTGTTGAGTGGAACCCAGAGTAGTTGAAGAGACAATGGCAGGAAAGGGAGCGAGAACAGGTTGGGTCACACCGTAAAACAATGCTTAGTTTGTACACTCAGTTTAGTTACCTTCATCTTCATGGTCTATACTTTGTCAATGTCTTTCAAAACATGGCATCCAGAATCAAGTATTATTCCAAGAGTTGCATAAACATAAACAGTGCTGCTGTTATCGGGAGCAAATCACACATGGTGGCGGTGATGAGATTAACCAGACCTAAGAGGCAGGCCTGGGTAAGTGTGATGGGACGATGCAGCATGTAACAAGGGAACACAAGGATCCAAGCATGAAGGTCAGCAAACTATGAAAAGGGAAAAAACACTCTAACTCTAGGGGCAAAGCTGAATATCATGAAGACCAGAAGAAATCTGAAGTTATTTTAGTGACTAAAATTCCCAGGTGGTCCACATACTAATGAAACCAAAGCATGACGGTATAGTTACAGTAAGAGCTGCCCAGTGGCCTGGTTTTAATAACTCTTGGAATGGATGCCGGGTGCTGGCAGATGTGTGGCCTTATCCAAAAGGATGAAGGCATTTATGACTGGTGACTGCTATGCAGGGAGAAGTCTAACTACCCCAGAAAATCTAACGATTATCTCCATTATTAGAATACATATTTCTATTCACCTGGCTAAAGGCTATCTTTAGGTTCTTAGCAACTGCTCTAAAAACTGCTGGTTTACAAGGCTGAAGTCAACTAAAACCTCTGGATCTTTTTTGTGCAGAAAGTAGTCAGATGATTTTCTCCAGCTCCACATTTACCTGGTTCATTAAAAATATTCAGAGAACTTCGTCGTTATTTGTTAAATTTCATTCCTTAAAAAAAAAAGTCTTGATTCACACACTTTGTTTCTGACATATGTCTTATTAGCTCTCCAATTGTTTTACTTAAAATACTTGAGCACAGACAGTGTGACACAAATTTCTAATTGGAAACACCCCTCTGTGCTGCTGCCCACACGCTCCAGAAGTGGTTGACTGGAAACCCCCTAAGCAGGAGTCTACCTTCCAGAGACAGCTACTACAAGGGCTTTGCTTTAAAGCTATTTTGATCTGTATGAGTGACTGTAATAATGAGTTTAAGGAATGTTAGAAATATTTTTTTCTCCGATGATATACTTGCTACTCTGTATAGACTGCTTACAGTTACCACTTGGCACCTGTCCACCTTTCCTTAAACTGAGGTGTAAGACTGGCAAGTCCACCAACCAATTAACTTCAGAATGGTGCTTCATATTTAGAGTCTATCAGAAAAAGAACTTCCATCTGTTCTACGAATGTCCCTCTTGTGATGACAAATCTGCATCTGCTTTTGGTCATTCACCAAGCCATCTGCTTAATAGGAAAAGGACTCAAGTCAACCAGCCCATTTTATGCAGGCCAATACACTCTAAAATCTTTGTCCCAGGATATCTGAATTTAAAGAATCACTGAGGTAAATATTTGAGGTATCAGTATAGGTATCAAAATTTCCTTAGAATTCTTTTCTCTTATTCTGTAAAGTTGTCTATCTTATAAGGAATAGAAAAATAAATAAAGGAGGGGGGAGTTCATGATTTTAATCTTCTAATTCAATGTTTACTACAGCATATAAGAACTAACATTCTAATATTAACTAACATTCTAATATTAATTCTATTTCACTGAACTGACAAACTTATAATTTCTAAAACATACTTTTTAATTTTCCCACACTTTGTAGCATATCACAGACTTAAAACTGATTAAGTATAGATTTACATAATATTTATATATTTTGCCCAAATATAAGGTAATTTAAAAAGTAAATAAAATGGGAGCAAGATCACCAAGAATCCACACTCCAGAATGTCTGCTAGAAACTGAGCTACCAAATCACTCTCCCTGAGATGGGACGGCTAGCCATGGCCCCACACTGCATTCCCCTGATCCCTGTACTTAACTGTGGGTTATCTTGCTGAACAAAAGCATTTGACAATAGCTACTCTACCATGTTCAACAAAATAAATCGACTCCTCACCAGAACTATCAATGCACATGAGCAGGGGGAAAGCAACAGAGAATCTCAAAGAGACTCCCCACTGAGCGTGGAGCCCAACAGAGGACTCAGTCTCCAGACCCCTGTGAGATCATGACCTGAGCCAAAATCAAGAGTTAGATGCTCAACTGACCCACTCCGGTGCTCCTGGTGTATTTTTAAGCAGACATGCAAAAACTACTGCATTCCAAAGGTTATAGGTAAATTCATCTATCTGTTTCCCCTTTAACAATGAGGGATAGTTCTGTATTCTGGGATACAAGGTGACCGATTTATCTACAATTATACCTAACACCCCCCAGTTCAATCTAGTAATTTCCAAAGAATGGGTTATTGGACAGCAAACCTATGTGAAGTATACTTCCCATTAAAAAAAAATCAATGTACAGTTAAACCAGTTTTAGAAATGTCACATACTATAGTCTTCTCTTGGAAATTAACAACGCCACTGATAAGTTAAAGGCTCTAAGAAATCCTGCAGTGAGGCAGGAGGAGCTGAGAGAAGGAAAGGAGAAAAAAGGTGAGGAGAGGAGATGGAAGAGAAGAGAAACAAAGGAAGAATGGGGATGGAGAAAGTTGGAAAGTGGAGAAAAGGGAGGAGGAAGAAGGAAATTCAAAATAAAAAGGAGCAGAGAGGAAAGGGGAGAGGAAGAAAAAACAAAACTAATTTTGTTTAGTTTACTACAAAAAGGAGAGGAAAAAGAAACTTCTTTAATTTTGTTTAGTTTACTACTTCCCCAAATTATTTATTCCATAGACCTATTTGTTTCAAACCACATATTAGCATCCCTCAGAATGAATGTTCTGTAGGAAACACCCTAGCAATACTGGTATAAGAAGGTATTTTCATAAGAGAGTTCCACCAAATTTTTTTGCTTAAATCAGTGGTTCTTCAATGGGAGTGAGTTTGCCCCTCAAGGAATGTTTGGCAATGTAGAATACATTCTGGGTTGTCACAACCGGGGAGGTGCTACTGGCATCCAGTAGAGGCCAGGGACATTGCTAACTATCACATACAGGGGGTTAGAAGTTACTATTACTCTTCCTCCTACTGTACTTGAAGGAAACAAATGATGCTTGTGGCTGTATAACCAAAACACTAAAAACAAAATAGGAACACCGGTGGAAAACTGGTGAAATCAATATGAAGTACCTTAGTTTGGCTAATAGTATTGAACCAAAGTTGATTTCTGAGTTTTGACAAATAGACCATGGTTACGTTAGATGTCAGCATTAGGGAACACTGAGAAGAACTCTCTGTACGATCTTTACAACTTTAATGTAAATCTAATGCATTCCAAAATTCAAAGCTTCCTTTTTATAAAAAAAAAAAAAAAAAGACGGTAGCTGGTTATAAATTAAAGTGGACTTAATTAAAACAAAAAAAAGTGGACTTAATTATAATCTCTATTTCCTTAGTGTGAGCATTCAAAAAATCATTTCCATTTATTAAGATCCTGTGGTTTCTTTCCCTCTCCAGCCTCACCTCTAGCTCTAGAAAAAATTTTCTCCCAGTTTCTACGTAACTCAAGAGATAGCCGTCTCTTTCCTGGATTACTGTAACAAATGTACTGTAATAAAATGAACAATGAGCCTACTCTCTGTCTCAATCCCCTACACACCAGGTCCATCCTCCACAGAATATATACTCTGTGTTAAAACCTTCAGCAAGTATCTTCAATACCCACATGTCCTAATTAAGGGATAAAAAGTGTCTTTTTGGCCACATCTCCATGGCCTTACCTATTGCAACTACTCCCTTTCCCTTTCAGCTCTAATATGAAACTATCAGTCGTCTCCTAAGTAACTCATGATTTTTTTCACACATGTATTTCCTTTCTAGAAATTACAACTTTCTACACACATACACATGCTACAGTAAACACCTAATAATACTTTAACACCCAATATTTAGGAATCACATTATTCATAGAGCTTTCTCTGATTCCCTCACTTTGACAAAAGTAATTATTTGCTCATGTGTATTTCTTCTATTAGATTATGAACTCCTTAAAGATAAGGGCTGTATTTTATCTGTCTTTACACATCTCCAAAAACCAGTACAGCCCTTTATATATCCTGAGAAATGTAAAAACACCTTGTGAATAGTGGTGGTGATTTACAAATGTTATGAGATACATCATGCTCATCCAAACTAGTGTTCTTGATTTCAAAGGTTTAAAATATCAGATCCAGGGGCGCCTGCGTGGCTCAGGTCATGATCTCAGGGTCCTGGGATCGAGCCCCACGTTGGGCTTCCAGCTCAGCAGGGAGCCTGCTTCTCCCCCTCCTTCTGTCTCTCCCCCTGCTTGTATGCTCTCTCTCAAATAAATAAATCTTCAAAAAAACCAATAAAATATCTGATCCAAATGAAACTTTTTACTGTACGGTTCTGATCTATTGGCTTATCTTTTGAGGAGCATTTGTTGTTTTTCAACTGCAACTTTAAGAGTTCAAACTGGAGAGAACTGTCTCAATTTTCTTAACATGTTCTGAAAGGATATGTTGGGCTAGGAATGCTTAGCAGAAACCTGAAGTTAAGAGTCATCATTCATTTAAAAGAAGCAATAGTTAAGCTCTACTAGGAATAAAGAATAAGTCTATGATGATTTTAATCTGTTGTTTTATAAATACATACAAATCTACAGAAAAAATTCACACCAAACCAGGATTATTTACTTTTGTAAACTTCAGAGAGAAGTTTTGTCTATCCAGTCCTTGTTGTACAGTATAGGTACTTAATGCTTTTGATATTGAGATGAGCAGCAAATGCCGTATTAAGAATAACACTAGTGGGGAAAAAAAAAAAAAAAGAATAACACTAGTGGGGACGCCTCGGTGGCTCAGGTGGTTAAGCGTCAGAGTCCTGGGATCAAGTCCCACATAGGGCCCCTTGCTCAGTGGGGTGTCTGCTGCTCCTTCTGCCTGCTGCTCCCCCTGCTTGTGAGTGCGCTCGCTCTCTCTCTCTCTGACAAATAAAATCTTAAAAAAAAAAAAAAAAAGAATAACACTGGGTATTTTGTTTTTCAGGAGCTCAATTTCAGTATTTCTTCAGGAAATGAGCATAGCTACCCTATTATAAAAGAGGCTTCTGAACTGAATTATATGCTGGTCATCTATTCAGTAAATTCAAAGGATAAGTCTGATTTTCTGAAGGGGAAATTTATTAATGGTAAAACCAGAGTAGCTCAATTTCCTCAATTTTTTGGTCTAAATTTGTTATAATAGGCTATAATGGCAACAAGAAGGAAGAAGGTTGCTAAGAACACTATATATTTTAGGGGGTTTGTATCAAGTTTGAAAAAACAAGCTCATTGTCTTTTGTAAAATCATTTGGTAATGAGAAGGAATCCAAGAAACCATGTTCCCTTTGAGATGAAATCTGGCCTTCCCAGGTTGAGTAATATGGTATACCAAAAAGGCAGCCAACCAGGGATCTACACAGCCTGGTTTAAATCCTAGTTTAAAACCAGAGCTGGGTTTAGATCCATCCATTTCTGGATGACCTTTAAAGGCGTCACTGACACAGCACCCCATTTTCTCATCAGTAAAAATAGTGGGCCTAGGGGCGCCTGGGTGGCTCAAATGGTTAAGCGACTGCCTTCGGCTCAGGTCATGATCCTGGAGTCCCGGGATCGAGCCCTGCATCAGGCTCCCTGCTCGGCAGGGAGTCTGCCTCTCCTGCTGACCTCTCTCCTCTCATGCTCTCTCTCTCTCTCTCTTAAATAAATAAATAAAATCTTTAAAAAAAAAAAAAAAAAGAGTGGGCCTAGTGATAAAGCCCTTAGTTCCTTCCAGCTCTAACACCTTGCAAGTCTAATCATTAGTATTCCACACTCTAAATTTGACTGAGTCTGAACTTTAATTAGGAAAGAATGGAAGAATCACTAGAGAAAAAAAGAGCTAGAGAGAGAGGATTAATTGCTGTTCTGTGTCATATTATTGTTTGCTTTCCTATCACTTCCATTAGCTATGCCAGTTACAGAATAAAATTTATTTAAACCAGCATTTCCTATGTTAGATCATACAACTCAAAACTGACACAGATAGCTCTACCAAAAAAATGATTTTAATTTTGTCATTTTACTTTGGTTTCTGGGCAATTTGCTCTGCATATGCTTATATTTGGATTAAAAGTACCCTTTAAAAAAATTCATCTAGCTATACACAAAACATAAATTTGTGCATTTTCTGTATGTACATTATGCTCCAATAAAAAGTTTACCTTAAAAGGGATATTCAGAATATAGTCAGAATACACAATTCCTGAATCTAAAAGTAAATACAATTTTTGTTAAGCATAACCTAACTGGCTCTCTTGACGCATGTCTAGAAGTAAAAGTAATGAATGTGTAAAGAGCTGCACTATTTGTCCCAAGCCAAAACCAAGATTTATCAACAAAAACAGATACAAACTCAAGAGGAATTCACATTTTGGTGGGTAACAAGAAAAAATCTTTTGCTGCCTAACTTGTGTAGGAAGACTCGTGCCTAAGTAACCCAGACAGTCAAATGTCCAGTTTTAGTTTAGTGTTAGGGTTTTTTTGTGGGTTTTTTTGGTGGTGGGGGTGGGCAGTTTATTTCCAGCTCTTTGGCAAGGAAGAGAAAGACTAAGTCAAAAGTCATGGCATTCATGAGCACAATATTACAAAAAGAACTAGAACTCTACTCTGTCAAAAAGTTGAAATTAAATGGTAAACTAAATACTTGATATTAAACTCTCTCAAGCATCTTATTTATAAAATGGAAGTAGTATCTACCAGAGTAGTATTAATAACAGCACTGTTGAAAAGATCAAATGAGACACTAACATGGTAACACTTAAAAACGGTTAAGAACGAGTAACAGTAATAGTAGGAAAAGTAGTAGTAATAGGGGTTAGTATTTATGGAGTATTATCTTTTAACCACTGTTCTTAACACTTTACATGTATTTACCCATTATTCGCATAGTTATCATGTCATGTACCTATTATTATCCTCATTTTATAGATGAGAAAATGGAGGCTCAGAGTGGTTATGTAATTTGCTATACGTCATTAGGTTAATAAATGATGGAGGCATGACTCAATCAACACAAACAATCTGACTTCAGTGCTCAAAAGCTCTTAACTATTGAATACGCTATTGTCTCAATGGCAAAAAGACCAAGGTTGCCATATAAACGGATGGGGCTATCCCGAAACAATACATTAAGCTTTGAATAGTCCCAAAGTTCCAGCAGATTTAGACCATGTTTGAGAAATACTCTTAGATCAAAGACCTGTTTGCTCTTGGGGGAGAAAAACATTTTGTTATGCTTCTCAATTGAGGATAAGTAGGTCATTTTGTCAGGACCAGTAACAGCAAAATTGCTTTGAAGTGATGATTTTAACATACTGGCACAATCGATTATTTTTATCACAAACTTAACTGATTTTAAAAGACTGTTTCTGGGATGCCTGAGTGGGTGACTCAGTCAGTTGAGCACCCAACTTGTTTAGGCTCAGGTCATAATTTTATGGTCAGAGGATCAAGCCCCGAGTTGGGATCGGCTCAGCATAGTCTGCTTCAGATTCTCTCTCCCTGTCTCTCCCTTTCACTCTCTGTCTCTCAAATACATAAATTCTTTATAAATAGAGAGAGAGAGAGAGAGAGAGAGAGAGAGAGTTTCTTTGACCTGAGATAGTAATTGCCTGTGCTGGTTCTGTCCATAAAATAAAAATTGATGCAGAAACTGTGTTAGGTTACTGTCTGAACCACTCACCATTAAAGTGGTTTTAAATTGGCTGTTATAGAACCCATTCAAAATGTATTAACAGTCATTGACCTGGGAGTAGTACCTGTCCCTACGTTAAATGAAGTCTCCATTAAACCCACTCTTCAATCTTGATGAAGGTGGGGCAATCAAAGCTGTTCAAGAGTGGTTAGAATCAAGAAGAGCTGGTCTGGTTGGCTTTTCACAAGCTGGAAAGAAGGGAGGGCAGAAATGCCTTGTCTTTTCCATATGCTGTGCCTGCACCCCAAGAGAGACGTGGGTTTTTTTGGCACCTGGACCACAGGACAAGGGAAGCTGCAATAAGCTACTTCTATCTTTTACAGTATATCAGAATAAAATGTTAACAGTTTTTTTTAATACATAAGAAAACATTTGGGGCACCTGGATGGCTCAGTTGGTTAAGCAACAGCTCAGGTCATGATCCTGGAGTCCTGGGGTCAAGTCCTGCATCGGGCTCCCTGCTCAGTGGGGAGTCTGCTTCTCCTTCTGATGCTCCCCCCTCTCTCAGGTTCTCTCTCCAATGAATAAATAAAATCATTTAAAAAAAAAAAAGAAAACATTCTCCAATCCTCCTTTTGGGAGGAACTTTAAAAACAACTAGGTCACAGCATTCAGTTCATAACTACACACTGAAGCGAATGGAAAAACAGGATTTAACCTTGGGCTCATCCCCTATGGACTAAGACCTGGGGAACCTGGCGTGGTCCTGCCAAACCAAAGAGGGCACCAATTCATGGTCTAAGTTAACTTTACGACCTGGGAAAGTAAGAAGTCAGTGAAATAATTAGAGTTCCTAGTCCTTTGGACAAAATGAAGGGAAGGGATGATACAGTACCCTGAGGCTAGAAGCACAAAAGAAGGAAAAAGTGTTTACTAAAATCCTAGCAGTTAGAGGTGCTCCTGACTTTCTAAATCCACCCAAGTCCAGAAATAAGGGGCCATGGAATGGCATGTTTAGATCTCTAGTCTACCACAGGAAGACTAATCATAAAGTCAATTTTTACTCACCAACTTCCTCACTGAAACCACAACCAGAATTCCCAAGAGTACAAGAGACAAATCACAGACTCCAATATTGGTCACAGAAATTAACATAAATAGGTCAGAAATAAAAATCATTCACGTGAAAATGTCCTGTATCTTCAAAGCATAAAAAAAATTACAAAACATGCGGTTAGAGCTAATTTTATTTTGTTAAATGAATCAGGTGATGGGAAACAAACAATGTACCTGAGATAGCTTCCAAAATAAGCAACAATATTTGGGTGTTTACAGTCTTTCATCATAATAATTTCTTGCTGTACAACTGCAAAGTCTTCTCCTAGAATAAAAAACAAGTATGTTGAATATTTAGTAGGTAAGTTTCAAAATGTCAACTTGCTTCAAAACATAATAAATAATGTTACTGATGTATTTAATTACAGTTTCAGTCTTGACAGAAGGTACAGTGATTAAAAGCATAACTCTGGTCCCAGACTATCTAGATTTAAATACAAACTCTGTCCCTTACTAAGCTGTGGGAGCTTGAGCAACTTACTTGACCTTTCTGTGCCAATTTCTTCCTCCAGAAAAGGGGGGTAAAAAGAACTTGTCTCACAGAGCTGTTGGAGAAGTTACATGAGCTAATACATGTAAAATCTTTAGAACAGTGCCTGATACACAGTAAGGGCTACAAAAGCATTTGCTATTTTAATATTATGCCTTGGACATAATCATCATATAATTCACCAGAAAACACACAAGGCTTTTTTCCTTTATTAGCAAATAAAGGAAATTTTATACAATTTAAGCACAAGGAGGTGATTCTCTTTTAAGTCAGGGCAGGAACCCTTATCCACCAGGAGTATTGAATACACCTCCACAGGCTCCTGAGCTGAGCAGTACTGGATTACCAGATGGCCCATGTACACAGGCTTCTCCTGGATTCAAGGGCCTTGCTCCAACTGTACTGGGATGCAGAATGGGATTCTATTTAGCTTTGTTGGACTACTAGTAAATAATCTCTCTCCTTCTATTCCCTTCATGCCCAAATTCTTCAAAATAAGATCTGGCAATCCTATAGCAGTGTCACATGCTCTGGCTTCTGAAAGAACATTGTGATAGAGAGAAACAGAACTGCAGTGAATGCAAATGTGGTGAACCAGAGACTGTGCAGAAAGAACAAATGCAAGTACTTACATTCAAATCAAAGTAGTTGCACATTACTAATTCAGTTTTTGAAGCATTATATACTCTGAAGAGCCTAACCAAATGTATATTGGTGGCAAAGTAAGAAACAGGTTTCCTAAGTCACAGCTCAAATCAAATCAGGTCATTATGTCATCAAGCCCTGACATTTCTTATCCTGACATTTTCCTACTATAAATGTAAATGAAATTTAAAGTGGTCTAGCCATGAACTACTTGAGCCCAGTGTTAAAACCCACCCTACTGCCCCAGTTACAAGGGAAGAAGTAACAGAGAAAAGGCAGTACGTCAGGTTCTTAATTTCTGCAATGAAATGAATACAATGTCAAAGATGTCCAAAGGAAGAAAAACAGGAAATTTAATTTTTATGCTTCCAAAATTTCAGAAGAAAATCACTGAACTAGAATCCTCTTCTGAGTTTACTTCACACCATTAAGAATTCCTGATTTTTGGGATGCCTCGGTGGCTCAGTTGGTTAAGCGGCTGCCTTCGGCTCAGGTCATGATCCCAGCGTCCTGGGATTGAGTCCCACATCGGGCTCCTTGCTCGGCAGGGAGCCTGCTTCTCCCTCTGCCTGCCACTCTGTCTGCCTGTGCTCGCTCTCTCTCTCTCCCCCTCTCTCTCTGACAAATAAATAAATTTAAAAAAAATTCCCGATTTTCATAATATTAACAAAAATCCACTTAGAAATAATTTTAACTGAGGGTTGCTGGGGGGAGGGGAGTCGGGGAAGGGGGGTGGGGTAATGGACATTGGGGAGGTTATGTGCTATGGTTAGTGCTGTGAAGTGTGTAAACCTGGCGATTCACAGACATGTACCCCTGGGGATAAAAATACATTATATGTTTATAAAAAATAAAAAAAATTTAAAAAATTTAAAAAAAAAGAAATAATTTTAAAAATCTGATTAGAAATAATAAAACCAAGTAAGACTAATAACAGTTTTCAGGGATATACTAAATACCTGGAAAGTTCTAAATTTTTCTTTTTCACCTCCCTCCCCACTGTACTTTCCCCAAACCAGTGAAGGGGTTACAGAAGATCAAAGTTGATCTAGTCAGAATGAACCCCAGGACTTTAGTTTGATGGTCAGAAGACAGCAGCTCTCTTTCTGGGGATGGTCACCGCACAACTTCAAAGAGAGCCAGCTTTAGAATAAAGTTCTTCTGTAGAAAGCACTGAGGAGAAACAGGAAAAAGGGGGAAGGAAGAAGGCTTACTTGAGCCTTTGTAGCAAGACTCATCTGTCTTTGTAAGCTTCAGATATACCAACACATGATCAATAAATTCCCTGAATTGTTTAAATTACCTTGAATTGTGGTTTCTGTTACAACTATAAGCATCATATCTTTGTACATATCTCCCTTACAATACTGCGTCAATGTCTGAATGTCTATGTCCTCACTAGAATATTATATCCCCTAGGACAGGATTATGCTCTAATCATCTTTGTATCCCTAGCAACTAACATGTGATCCATAAAACTGTTGCCTGAATGAATCTATGATATGACATAATTCCTCTAAATGCTGATTCTAAATCAAGAATGTCTGTTTTGGGTTTAATTTCAACCAGTTATTACCATATTTTATATAATTAATTGCTTATTTGCTACTCCTTTGTTTTACAAAACCTGTGAATGGCTTTAAATCTTCAACTACATCTCTCCTGGAAAATGGTGTTAATCCAAACAAAGTGCCTCCTTTTTCCTATGAAGTCATTTTCTATGTGATTATGAGAATGGACAAGTTAAATTCAACATTTTTGTGGAAGAAAAGGATGTAAAGAAAAAAAAATCCACAATTCAGTTTTAAAGATAACGGAAAAAGCCAGATTTGGGCAGGAAAAAATGAAAGAGTTTCTATACAGCAATAATCCAAAAGACCTCAATAGATTTAAAGTACTTTCTCCAAAGCTCCAGAGAAATACACGCCAAAGAATGAACAGGTACCTCCGTCCCAAATCCTAGCAGACCAGGATGGTTAGACTAGATAATCTCTAGATAATTTCCAATTCTTAGAGTCTAGGATTTTTGTTAAAATGTTTAGACATTAAAGTGAAGAATACGTCTCCCAAAAAATGGCAGGCAGGAGGAAGGAGGGATGGAAGAAAGGAGGATATAAGAAAGGAAGAAAGAAAAAAACCCTAACTGAGAAAAACAGGCAAGCCTACAAGCAGAGCAGATCAGGAATAAACCAAGTAAACAAACAAATGAAAAGACTTGAGAAGTTCTCAGAATAAACATAGCACATATTAAATGTTCAATATATGTTAACTCTTTGCAACAGGCTGAATAATGGCCCCAAATGTAGAAAGGTCCTAATCCCTAAAACCTGTGATATTACTTCATAATGGCAAAAAGGTTTTTGCAAATGTGATGAAATTAAGGGATGGGGAAAGTATTCTGAATTATCTAAATGTAATCACAAGTGTCCTTGTAAGAGGGAATCAGAGGGAGACTTGAGTTTAAGGTAAGAAGCAAGACGCTATACTTTGAAGATGGGAGGAAGAAGCCAAGAATTAAGGAAGGCAGGGAATGGAGCTCTAAATGCTGGAAAAGACAAGGAAACACATTCCCCCTTAGAGTCACCAGAGAGAATGCAGCCCTGTATACACTTGGATCTTGACCCAGGGAAACTCACTTTGGACTTCAGCATTCCAAAACTCTTAAGAAATAAATTTGTGCTTTTCAAGCCAGCAAATTAGTGTTAATTTGTTACAGTAGCCACAGGAAACTAATACAGTATTACTATCAACATTATTATTATTGTGACAGAGCTGGCTAGCCATTCACAAGTAATCTGTGTTCTCCCCTACACTGTGTAGAAGTTATTGGTGGAAGGCAATCATCTAGTCAAAGACAACATTTCCCTCAGGGTAAACACTAAGGTGTCCAAGAAACTAGTTCTTGCCAATGCAAAGTAAGCAAAAGTATTGTGTCCTTGTTGCACTGCTTATTTCTCTATCAGCAAACTACATGACACCGTGAGGCCCCAGGAAATGCAAGAAGTTTGGGTCCCTGAGTCACTAAAAGGAAGAAAGTCATCCAACACATTGAGCATTTGCACTGAACTATTACATAAACTTGAAATAAAATTCATTATGTTAAGCTACTCATATGTTCTAGTTTAGTTATTATAGTAAATATTATCCTATGCTGATACAATAATTACCATCCATTTGTCAAAAAAGGTTGTCCAAACTGTAATAGGTGCTTCACAAATGTTTTCGTAGATTAACAAACAACAGATTAGTCCCTCTATTTAATAGAGAACAGAACCAGATTATAGGCATTTCTATTTGGTATATAATGCTTTCCTGTAAATGTCTATATTTAGTCATATGTGTGAGAACAAAAGAGGAGACTTGAATGTCATGGAGGTGGGTCTTTCCCTGAAAACTATAATAAAACAAAGAATCCCTAATACCTCCTTGCCTTTTAGACATAAATGGACAATCACTGTATTTTCCAACATTTCATAAAATTCTTGAGTTTTTCTTCAAGAAAATAACATATAATCTTAAGTCAAATACATATCTAACTGCAATTTTGATATGCCTAATTATTTTCACTGGTGTAAACTGGGGACATTTATAAAGGCTATTCTTCTTACATTAACATAGGCATTTTGAAAATAAACTATCCACCCACTTTTTTATAAAATTAGAACATTCAATAAAATAATTACACAATCAATCAATGTGATAGAACAAATCAATAAGAGAAAAGAGAAGAACCACATGGTCCTCTCAATGGATGCAGAAAAAGCATCTGACAAGATACAGCATCCGTTCCTGATTAAAATGCTTCAAAGTATAGGGATAGAGGGAACATTCCTCAACTTCATGAAATCTATCTATGAAAAACCCACAGCGAGTATCATTCTCAATAGGGAAAAGCTGACAGCCTTCCCTTTGAGATCAGGAACACGACAAGGATGTCCACTCTCACCACTCTTATTCAACATAGCACTAGAAGTCCTAGCAATAGCAATCAGACAACAAAGAGAAATAAAAGGTATCCAAATTGGCAAGGAAGAAGTCAAACTCTCTCTTCCCAGATGACATGATACTTTATATGGAAAACCCAAAAAAGATTCCACCCTCAAACTACTAGAACTCATACAGCAATTCAGCACTGTGGCAGAAATCAGTGGCTTTCTAATACACTAACAATGAAAATATAGAAAGGGAAATTAGAGAATCGATTCCATTTACTATAGCACCAAGAGCTGTAAGGTACCTGGGAATAAACCTAACCAATGAGGTAAAGGATCTGTACTTGAGGAACTACAGAACACTCATGAAAGAAACTGAAGAAGACACAAAAAGATGGAAAAGCATTCCAAGCTCATGGATTAGAAGAATAAACATTGTTAAAAAGTCTATAATACCTAGAGCAATCTATACTTTCCATACCATCCCAATCAAAATTCCACCAGCATTTTTCAAAGTGCTGGAATAAACAATCCCCAAATTTGTATGGAACGAGAAGAGACCCCACATTGCTAAGGAAATGTTGAAAAAGAAAAACAAAACTGGGGGCATCATGTTGCCTGATTTCAAGCTTTACTACAAAGCTGTGATCACCAAGACAGCATGGTACTGGCACAAAAACAGACACAAAGACCAGTGGAACAGAGTAGAGAGCCTAGATATGGATCTGCAACTCTAAGGTCAAATAATCTTCGACAAAGCAGGAAGAAATATACAGTGGAAAAAAGAGTCTCTTCAATAAATGGTGCTGGGAAAATTGGACAGCTGTGTATAGAAGAATGAAACTTGACCATTATCTTACACCATACACAAAGATAAACTCGAAATGGATAAAAGACCTCACCGTGAGTCAGGAATCTATCAAAATCCTAGACGAGAACATAGGCAGTAACCTCTTGGATATCTGCCACAGCAAATTCTTTCAAGACGTGCCTCCAAAGGCAAAGGAAACAAAAGTGAAAATGAACTTTGGGGACTTCATCAAGATCAAAACTTCTGCACAGCAAAGGAAACAGTCAACAAAACAAAGAGACTACCCACGGAATGGGAGAAGATATTCACAAATGACACTACAAAGGGCTGATATCCAAGATCTATAAAGAGCGCCTCAAACTCAACACACACAAAACAGATAATCACGTCAAAAAAAAGGCAGAAGACTTGAACAGACACTTCTCCAAAGAAGACACACAAATGGCTAACAGACACATGAAAAAATATTCATCAGGGAGATTCCAATCAAAACCACACTGAGATACCACCTTACACAAGTTAGAATGAACAAAATCAACAGTGATTTGACAGTGACAAGTGTTGGAGAGGATGTGGAGAAAGGGGAACCTTATTACACTGTTGGTGGGAATGCAAGTTGGTGCAACCACTTTGGAAAACAATGTGGAGATTCCTTAAGAAATTAAAAACAGAGCTACCCTATGACCCTGCAATTGCACTACTGAGTATTTGCCCCAAAGATACAGATGTAGTGAAAAGAAGGGCCATCTGTACCACAATGTTCATAGCAGCAATGGCCACAGGCTCCAAACTGTGGAAAGAACCAAGATGCCCTTCAACAGACGAATGGATAAAGAAGATATGGTCCATAAATACAATGGAGTATTATGCCTCCATCAGAAAGGATAAATACCTAACCTCTGTATCAACATGGATGGGACTGGAGGAGATTATGCTGAGTGAAATAAGTCAAGCAGAGAGAGTCTATTATCATATGGCTTCACTTACTTGTGGAGCATAAGGAATAACACAAAGGACATTGGGAGAAGGAGAGGAGAAATGAGTTGGGGGAAATTGGAGGGGGAGAACAAACCGTGAGAGACTGGACTCTGAGACACAAACTGAGGGTTTTGGTGGGGAGGGGGATGGGTGGTTGGGTGAGTGTGGTGGTAGGTATTGTGGAGGGCACATACTGCATGGAGCACTGGGTGTGGTGCATAAACAATGAATCTTGGAACACTGAAAAAAAATAAAATTATATTAAAAAATAATTACACAAGTACTATTTTTTGGATAAATATGGTAAAACTGTCAAAACAGAACTAATGGTTGCGTGGCAGAACTGTCATTTTGCTCTGTGTAACAGCTTGTGCATCTAATTCCAGGTCATTGTATGAAGGCAGCTGACAAGTCTCTTCACGCTAAAGAAGTAGAGGTTATTTGAAAACCCAACCGGGAAGATTTTAAGGATTATCTGTATTGGGAGTTGAGCCAACAGAACAACATTCAGGGAACCAAGTCCTAGTCTATTTGTAAACTGCGTATCCTATTTCCTTTCTGTCCCCTGTAAACATAAATTTACAAGTCATCCTCAATTTCCTTTTGTCTTCTTACTTTGTTTCCTATTTCCTATTTTGTTTCTTTGCTTTCTTATTTTCCTTTTGTCATCTTTATGTCTCTCTTCTAAGTGTTAACATCTTCATGACCCTAATAAGCTGACATGGTTTGACAAATGTCATATAATGAAATAATTTTTTTGCATATCAACAGTAATTTAGCACAGTAACTAAATGGTGCCTGGGTGGCTCAGTGGGTTAAGCCTCTGCCTTGGGGTCAGGTCATGATCTCAGGGTCTTGGGATGGAGCCCTCCATCAGGCTCTCTGCTCCGCAGGGAGTCTGCTTCCCCACCCTCCCCACCTGCTTCTCTGCCTACTTGTGATCTCTCTCTGTGTCAAATAAATAAAATCTTAAAAAAAATGCTTTTAATTATTTCTTAAGATTTTAAAAGCAAGTTTTCTCAACTTGTTTTACCTTCCAGCTTCTAACTCTGTGAAGAGATATGTGAGTGTATGTTTGTGTATATACGTTATTTATGAAAACATCTAAATTCTTTAATTTGGATAAAGGTGAATAATTATTCTTTGCATAATCTCTCTTGAGAATATATTCAACAACCACCATACACTAAGCAGCCAATATGATATAAGAGAATGTGCTAGAGACTGGAGGTAGAGTTTCAGAAATGAACAAGACTTTCCTTAGGAACTTAGAGGGGACATAAACTTTGTACTATAATAACTGTAAAGGCTTAAAGTCAAACCTTCAGTAATTCCCTTATTTCTAGAATATCAAATCTATACTTGGCTACTGGACTCATAGCAACTCCCCATATCTAGCACAGTGTCATGATTAAGGATATGTACTTTGGAATCAAAATACTGATCTATGAAACCTGATTTCACAACTTTCTAGTTGTATGATCTTAGGCAAATTCATTCATATTCTCTCTCTGAATTCAGATTGCTCATAAAAAGGAGAAAACAGTGTCTCCCTCTCTTAAGGTTATTTTAAGGATTCGATGAAAGAATAAATACTTAGAACAAGTCTTCACACATGTTCATTACTATTATCTGCTATTATTACTATGCAGTAAGATTGTTTTTTTATAATTCTACCTTTTTCTTCTACTTTTCTCCCTCTTCACTCTACTTCAGCCACACAGTCCTCCTTCCTTTCCCTTGAATACCATAAAGGAGCTCCTGTCTCTCAGCCTTTACACTTTCTATTCAGACTACTAAAGCACTCTTTTCCCCCCAGATGGCTTACTTCCTCACTTCTGTCAGGGCTCTACCCAACTGTTGCCTTCACATTGAGACTGTCTCTGATATCCCCATGTAAAATAGCAACCCGCAATCACAACTCCACAAATACGCTTACTGTTCTGTTTTTCTCTATAACACTTACCATACCCAACATACTGTATGTGTACTTATTCACTGTGTCTCCTAACAGTGAATATTAATGTGTCAGTGAATTATTCTGTAAGTACGAAGCAGCTGAAATCCACAAGAGAAAAAAAAATAAGATGGATAAATAGTAAAAATAGAAAATTCTCATTATTTGTAGTATATATGATTATGTTCCTGGAAAGCAAACAAACCAAAATCAATTGAAAAACAACCAAAAATAATTTTTAAAAATCCTTAAATTAACAAATTAGAATATATCAAATTAAATTATATATCTAAGGATAAGCTTTAAAATTTATAGGCCATAAATAAAGTATTTTGGGAGTAAGAAGATAAAAAATGGAAAGACACTTCACTTTTTTCTTTTTAAAGAGAGAGACAGAGTGCACATGTGAAGGAGGTGGGAAGAGGGAGAGAATCTCAAGAGCAAGGCTCAATTTCATGACCATGAGATCGTGATCTGAGCTGAAATCAAGAGTCAGACACTTAACCGACTAAACCACCTCGGCACGCAGACACTTCACTTTTGAATAGAAGAATTTACTATGGTAAAGATCGCAAATGTCATAAATTAATCCCTGACTTAATGTAATACCAATCAAAATACCAATTGAATCTTTTTCTGCACACTTAAAAATTAAAGTTATAGTCATCAAAACAAAACAAAACAAAACAAAAAACCATGGGAGTGTTTCCCCCGCTCTCTCTGCCTGCCTCTCTGCCTACTTGTGATCTCTGTCTGTCACAAAAAATTAAATCTTTAAGAAAAGGGGGGGAGTACCTGGGTGGCTCAGTGGGTTAAGGCCTCTGCCTTCAGCTCAGGTCATGATCCCAGGGTCCCGAGATCAAGCCATGCATCGGGCTCTCTGCTCAGCAGGGAGCCTGCCCCCCCCAATCTCTGCCTGCATCTCTGCCTACCTGTGATCCCTCTATGTCAAATAAATAAAACCTTTTTTAAAAAAATAAATAAATAAACATGGGAGAACCATGTTGTAATTGGCATTACTTTAAAATAAGTAGCTCTCATTTAAGAATTGATATACCCAGAAGAATTCTCAGCTTTTTTGATTCTTTATCTACCCTGGATCACATTAAATGTCCTCTGTCACAGAGATAAGGAAAAGAAATAAAAAGCATCCAAACTGGAAATGAATAAGTAAAATTATCTGTTTGTAGTTGACATGATCTTATAAGTAAATAAAAACCCTAAAGATTCCATAAGACAACTATAAGCACTAACAAATGAATTCAGGGGGCGCCTGGGTGACTCAGTGGGTTAAGCCTCTGCCTTTGGCTCAGGTCTTGATCTCAGGGTCCTGGGATCAAGCCCCACATAGGGTTCTCTGCTCGGCAGGGAGTATGCTTCCCTCTCTCTCTGCCTGCCTCTCTGCCTACTTGTGATCTCTCTCTCTGTCAAATAAATAAATAAAATCTTTTTAAAAAATTGTTAAAAAAATGAATTCGGTAAAGTTGCAGGATATAAAAACAACATACAAAAATTAGTTGTGTTTACATACCTGAGCAATAAATAATCCAAGAAGAAAATTCTGGAAAATCTCAATTATAATCTCATCAAAAAGAATAAATTACTTAGAAATAAACTTAACCAAGGAAGTGAAAGATTTGTACACTAATAACAACCAAATATTGCTGAAAGAAATTAAAGAAGACATAAATAAATAGAAAGATATCCATGTTCATAGATTGGAAGGCTTTATATTGTTAGTGTCCTTACCACCCAATGTGATCTATAGATTCAGTGCAATCCTAATAGAAACCCCAGGGGCATTTTTTGCAGAAATAGAAAAAACAACCCTAAAAGTCCTATCAAACAACCACAAAGGATCTTGAATATCCAAAAGAATCTTGAGAAAAAAGAACCAAGCTGGAGACTTCATATTTCTTAAAAAATACTATAAAGTTACAGTACTTAACAACAGAATGGTACAGGCATAAACACAAACACACAGACCAATGGAACAGAATGGAGAGCCCAGAAATAAATCCACACATATATGGTCAACTGATTTTGAACAAGGGCAGCAAGACTTAGAATAGTCTCTCCAATAAATGGTGCTGAAAAACTGGATATCCACATGCTGAAAAAGGAAACTGGACTCTCATCTTACACCATACAGAAAAATCAACTCAAAATGAATTAAAGACTTAAACTCAAAACCTGAAAATGTAAAACTTCTAAAAGAAAACACAGAGGAAAAACTTCGTAACACTGGTCTTGGCAATGATTTCTTGGATATGATACGAAAAGAACAAGCAACAAAGGCAAAAATAGACAAGTGGGACTACTTCAAACTAAAAGACTACTGGCACAGCCATGAAAACATCAACAGAGTGAAAAAGCAAGCTACATCATGGGAGAAGATATTTGTAAACCTTGTATCTGATAAGGGGTTAATATCCACAATATATAAGAAAACTCATACTTCTCAAAAGCAAACATCTCAAAACAGAACACCCTGATTAAAAAATGGGCAAAGAGGGGCACCTGGGTGGCTCAGTCAGGTAAGCGTCTGCCTTCAGCTCAGGTCTTGATCCCAGGGACCTGGGATGGAGCCCTCACATCAGACTCTCTGCTCAGCAGGGACCCTGTTTCTCCCTCTGCCTGCCACTCCCCCTACTTGTGTTCTCTTTCTCTCTGTCCAATAAATAAATAAAATCTTTAAAAAAGGGGTGCGTGGGTGGCTCAGTGGGTTAAGCCTCTGCCTTTGGCTCAGGCCATGGTCTCAGGGCCCTGAGATGGAGCCCCGAAACAGGTTCTCTGCTCAGCAGAGAGCCTGCTTCTTCCTCTCTCTCTGCCCACTTGTGATCTTTCTGTCAAATAAAGAAATAAAATCTCAAAAAAAAAACTTTAAAAAAAAAAAGGGCAAAGGAATTGAATAGACATTTCTCCAAAGAATACATACAAATAGCCCACAGACACATGAAAAATGTTCAACATCACTAATCATCAGGTAAAAGCAAATCAAAACCAAAATGTAGTATCAATTTACACCTGTTAGAATAGCAAAAGAAGGAAGGAAGGAAGAAAGAAAAGAAGGAAAGAAGGAGGGAGGGAGGGAAAAAAAGAAAAAATGAAAAAAAAATTGGTGAAAATGTAGAGAAATTTGAATACTTGTAAACTGTTGCTAAGAATGTAAAATAATAAAGCTGCTATGGGAAATAGAACAGAGGTTCTTTAAAAAAAAAAAAAAATAGAGCTATCATATTATCCAGCAATACAACTTCTGAATATGTGCCCAAAGAAATTGAAATCAGGATCTCAGAGAGGTATGTGAACTCCTGTGTTCACTTCAGCATTATTCACAATAGCCAAGAGGTAGAAACAACCTAAAACTCCACTGATGAACAAACAGATAAAGAAAATGTGGGGATATATACAGTGGAATATTGTTCAACTATTAAAGAGAAGAAAATCATGTCATATGCAACAACATGGACGCCCCTTGAGGGCGTTATGTTAAGCGAAATAAGCCAGTCATAGGAGGAATACAGCAAGATGCCCCTTATGTGAGGTATGGGAAGTAGTCTACTATCACAGAAACAAAAAGCAGAATGGTGGTTACCAGGAGCTGAGACAGCAATGAAGAGTCACTGTTCAACAGGTATAGAGTTTTAATCATACTATATGAAAAAGTTCTAGATCTGCCATACAACGCTGTGTTTATAATTAACAATACTGTACTGTACACTTAAAAATTTGTTAAGAAGGGTAAATCTGCATTTTTTACCACACACATACATGCATATGCACACACAATGTCCTATAGCCAGAGAGAAAAATTTAAACTTAGACTATGGGAAACAAATGAGATTTCCCATGCCCATCTTATGGGTACTTCATTCACAAAACTTCCTGCTTCCATTCTACTTTAAACACAAAAAATGTCCACCTGTGCTATATGTAAAAGTATTTCATAGCTAATTTTAATTTACCTTTGTTATCTGGTACCTTTCCAAATACATAATTTATAAAACTGCATTTCATATTATAGAAACAGTAAATGGACTTAACAGTATTTCAGTAATCCATGGCTCACTTCCCAGAGCTGTTATTCTTTTAAAAAAGCTGTCAACTACTGTCTCAAACTACCAGAGTACCAAGAAGTACCGAAATCCAATTACTATCTTAAACTACCAGAGGACCATGAGATCCAATAGCTGATTTTAAAAAGATAAGAAACTGACTTTAAGCATTTACAATATAACACTGTAAAATAGTTTTTTGTAAAACCACAGAACTAGTAACCAATTTTTAGTTTTGGGAGGAAAACTCAAATCACAATTAGTACCACACAGAAATATAAAGGAAGTATTTAGAAGACCAATAATCCTTTGGTCTTCTAAATATTCCAATATAAATGAAAAAAATAATTATGAAAGCAGTATTAGTATTCTGACTCTTTAAATATGTCATCTAATGAAAATACCTAACCTAATGAAAATACAGTCTGTCTATTTGTTTGGCAATCTTTTCCTAAGTGTTCATGATTAACAATGTTTATGGTAAGTATCACTTACATTTGCATAAATTGCTACAAATCAACTTTGACCTTGGGTTCAGCAGGATCAAAAAGAAATTTCCTTGCTCCAGCTAAACAGTAAGAGATCAAAAATATCCTGATTGGCATACCAAAAGAGTTTCCAACAGATTATTAGGTTTACTTTTTGGTTTAAAGAAAACAGGATTTCCACTCTTCAAAAAAACAAAACAAAACAAACTCCTACAACACAGTGTTTTTCAATCTTGTTTTCCTCATGGCCTCTCCCAATGAAATTTTAATGCCACAGATACTGTGTGTGTGTTGTGTATGTATCTGTGTTATATATAGAAAAAGAGTAAGATTTTTTTTCAAACCCAAAGAACCAAATTCTACCCACTTTTCATTTTAAACAAATATTTGAGAAACATTCCCCAATAGGAACAGTCTCCAGACAATGAGGTGAGAGTGGCTTAATCTGAAATTCCTGACTAATTTGCTAGGTCTCTTTTTCTCTTACCTGGACCCAGCTCTTCTTTGAGAGCCTGGTTTACCAATGTAGCTCTGATGGAAGATTCAAAATAAAGTAGGCACCCATAACTCAGAAGTGAATTCTCAGTACCAGTCCTCTGGGTTATATCCCTCCTACTTTATAAAAATTATAGCAGCATACTTAGAGTTTCTTTATGTAAAGTAGGTCTGTAGTAGACTCAAAAGACATTCTTAGAGTAAGAACAGAAAAAGGAAACATAAATCATGGTATAGTTTTTAAACCAAGTGAAGAATATAATGGGCAATAATTTCTCTATCTTTATCATGCTTACTAACAAGAACCACAATCCTATTGTTAGGGATAGTTGTAAAACTTCCAGATGCTTTAAGATCTCGGACAGTCTATTTTTCTCTCACAAGGCTTGATTTAAAAACACAATTTTTCTAGTGGCCCCTGGTCCTGAGGCTATGTAGGCATAAACCACAGCTGAATAAAACTTAAGAGCATTCCCTAAAAACAAAACAGTACAGCAAAACTATTCTCCCCATAACCTCAATTTGGGTGTACACCGTTCCTCTCCCTTTCCCCTGGTAAGCTACCAGTCATGTTTCAGTCCTATTCTTCCACCCTAAAATCTCATGCGCTCAGCCCTGCCTTCCATGCCACTCAACTGTGGATGCATAATAGGTCTTATCCCCAGGGTCTCTCTTCTCAATCTGTATACTGACCGTGCTACCAACCTGTTTAAAACAAACAAACAAACAAACAAATCCCTCAGTCCACAGGGTAAAGTCTAAATCTTTGGGCTACTACGTACAGTTCTCCATAAACTATCATCAATCTGCTTTTCATCTTATCTTATCTCCCACTATACCCAAACAGAGCATATCACTCTAGTCTTATTTCCCAAACAGGTCTAGTAGGCTTACACCACCTTTGCTTTCACACCATCCTCATATGAAATACCCTCCATTCTCCTATAGGTAGCAAAGTCCTAGCCAGCCTTGGAGGCTCAGCTGAACTGTTCCTTTCCTAATTATATCAGTGAAATGAACCTCGCAACCTCTACAGAACCCACTAAATGAATCAAGATATATGAGCTACTCTGACCTACTAGTGTCCTCTCACAGAGCATCTTGTGAGATACTCTGAGATACTCTAGATACTCCCTATCTAGAGCATTTCACAGAGCAAAGACTCAAACCCAGCTATTCATTGACCTGGGAACTGATTAGGTTTTCCTCGTCACAGCTACCCCCATTTCTTCCTGCTAACAGAATTCATAAATAGACACTCCTGACTCAGTGTGGATCCCTGTAGTCTGGCTGCTACATAAACACCAGTTAATTTTCACGTAGGGTAACAAGCTCCTTGAAGGCAGGAAGGATCCCTCTTTGTATCTTCTATTCTAACTAAATTGAGTACTAAAAAAATATTCATGCAGTTAAACCGACTGAACAGACACTCAGGACTGGAAATGAGGAGGAAACGGCAGATATATTAAATAAAAAGTCCTCTGCTGCTTTTGTTATTTTTGAGCTTTATTACCCTTCAACATGTAAATACCTAAACTGTCCAGTATAGTCAGCCTCAAGCCCACAACATGCCTTGAATTTATTAAAGAGTGGCTAAGCACTCCATGATTAATCTTTGAGAAGTAACTATCCTAAATGATGTAACAATGACTCTCTCCATGATGGCAACAAACACAGTGCGGCTCAGAGTAAACAACTGGCGGTAAGGGACTACTACAGCGCTCCAGGGAGACAGGAAAAGGAGCCGGAATCAGTAATTCCCCTGGTGTCTTCCACTCTATGAAAAAAATAAAAGGGAGAAAGCACCTCTCTTACTTCTCAGGAAAGAAAAAATTTAATGACAAAAGGAGACAGGAAAATGTGGACACTGGGGAGGGTATGTGTGATGGTGAGTGCTGTGAAGTGTGTAAGCCTGACGATTCACAGACCTCCACCCCTGGGGCAAATAATACATTATATGTTAACAAAAAAAATTTTTTTTAAAAAGGAGACAGGGAAAAAAATTAAGATGTAACTTCAGAGAGCCATGAAAAACTAGTGGAGTGAGGGTTTTCCCCGTGCCGTTCACACTTTCAAAATTTTGTTCTACCATTTAATAAATGTTGCTCTCATGGAAACAAAACAGAAATCCTATTCTCCTTACTACGAATTTCCCTGCTCATCAATCTCTATACTTTTCATTGTGTTGGAAAAGAAATGTGTTTCCCCATTTGTAAGAAATGAGATTTTTCCCGAGTTCCTACCTAATTAATCAGTGTTATCTGCATTTACATTCTACTTTAAAAACTAGCACTGCAAGCAATAGCACAAATGAGTCATTAGAGGTAACCGTAATTAAATCCCATTTTTTGTTGTGGAAAAACTAAACAATGGGCCAAGAATCAGAGGAATCAGATCCAAAAACACAACGTGTGAGTTTGTGCACGTTACAAACGCGGTGCCTCCTTCCACACAGCAGGAAATGTGAGCCAGGCTTAAGAGACTATCAAATAGTACTTCTGGGTCACCTCATCATTTCTCTGAGAAAAGTTTTCAAAGTTGTGAAACGTCTGACAACCAATGAGAAAGAAGATCTAAAAAGCTCCTTATGGCTCTAAAATTGACTTTAAAACACACAAAGAAAAAAAAAAAAAGACACTCAAGAGATCCACAACGCAGCTCTGCCAAGCTCTGATCCTGATTCATTTTAGTTTTCTTTTAAAATAAGTCTCCAAGGGATGCCTGGGTGGCTCAGTTGGTTAAGCGGCTGCCTTCGGCTCAGGTCATGATCCCAGCGTCCTGATCATGTGGGAATGAGTCATGTGGGAATGAGTCCCACATTCGGGCTCATTGCTCAGCAGGGAGCCTGCTTCTCCCTCTGCCTGCCACTCTGTCTGCCTGTGTTTGCTCTCTCTCACTCCCTCTCTCTCTCTGACAAATAAATAAATTTAAAAAAAAATTTAATATCTCAGGATATAAGCAAGCCTTGTCACTCATAGACAGGGTTTGTTACAACACTTTCCAACAGCACCATTCTTGGGAGTAATATTGTTTGAGGCTTTATCTGTGTCTGTTACTCCAGCCTGATAAATAGGCAGGCAAATTTTACTTTCTTCATTAGTTACCTGAGATTCCCGTCTCCATTTCATGTGAGTGTGAAGAACAACTTGCCAATTAAACTGTCTACTTGATGTTTTTTAGAAAGGAGGAGTTTATTTGCTGGTTTATCTTTTGGTTTGTTTATTATGCATTAATTTCTCCACAGAAGATGTCCAATTCAGGCAGATATACAGGTTTTGAAGAAACACTTATATCTTACCCCAGCGAAGTTCATTTCCTCATTTAACATGCACAGAAATCACTTAGCTTGTTAAGTGGAGGCTCCACCACGGAAGGTTTTCATTTACCAGCTCTAGGTTAAGTAAACACGGAAACTGAACTTGAGAGCACAGTTTCCATACCCCTGTCAACTCCTGAGAGCAGCGGTAGAGTAGGCTCTAGAGCTCCACGGCCAGGGTGCAAATCCAAGATCTACACTATTAGGGCAAGCTATTTAAACGTTCAGTGCTTCTTTTCCTTATCTATTAAAAAAGGGACACTAATATAATGATTAAATGAGTCAACAAACAGCACTTCATTCAGAGCCTGGCACAAAGTTAGAATCATTAGCTATGTATTAGCAAAAAAAAAAAAAAAAAAAAAAAGAGTCCTGGTTTAAACCAATGCATCTCTAAGAAATCTCTAAGAGGGTACCTCTGTCAAGTCTCTATATATTTCTCATTATTTTGATTTATCCAATATTTGCTGAGTGTTTACTAGGTGTCAGGGAATTTATCAAGCACTGGGGATCTCATGGTAAAGAAAATGAAGTTTGCCCTTATGGTCTTGTGAAGACTTCACGACCAACACATTCTTACCAATAATTATTTCAATTGTTTTCTACTAAAAACACACCCTTGTTGTTGAGGAAAAGATGTCATCTCCTCAAAGAACTGTTGTTATTAGACAGTGAGTTTCTTTAGGACAAGGACCACATTTTGTTGCTGATGACTCCAGTGCCTAACTACCAACAGAACTCTTCTTAACAACAGAAGAGTCAACAAATACTTTGTAGCTTTTCCCTAATTCTTGGTTCTACAGTTCATTTTTTTTCCAAACTGAATTTTACCACTGAGAAATACATTTAATGTGTATTTCTCCCTCGTCCCTGTGTATTTCACACACAGCAAAAAAGGTATTAGAAATCAGCAGCAGATCTTACAACAAGGGTGACCAACATTCTCTGTCCAGGACTGAAAAGACTTCTGGAACATGGCATTTTCAGTACTAGACATAGACAAAATCCCATGCAGAATGAGAAAAACTGGTCATCAACTCAGAGCTAATGGTTTTGGAAAAGTATAGTAAGTACAAGTGCATGTTAAACATAAAATAAAAAACAAAGGCTAACCAAAATTTCACAGTTTCTCAAGTTCCGACCATAAAAACTAAACAAGAACATCCTACATTGTAGGTACCTGCCCAACACGAAGTGTTCCTCCTGAGATCCATCTTGAGTCTCTCTGCTTGGTCCCCTTCCTCCTGCTTCCTTCCAGGTTGTTGGTTATGGAGTTTACGCTACCTTAACCTCCAGAGCTTTCCAAAGGACAGCATTGTTAATTACTTTTCTTCCCTACTCTTCTTTATTTTTGCTCCCAACTCATACCATGCTCTTTTCACAGATATTTTATCATTAGCAACTCCATAAGGAGACTTCTTTCTCAATTCCAAACATCATACCCTTTTCCTATTCCTGCATTTTTTTCAACCCTTTCCTAGTTACCTTTTCTCCATCTTCTTGCAAAGTGAAAAAATCACCTGTCCCAGCAGTCATACTAGTATAATTAGTTACATACCTATAATTGATAAGAGCCCAAATCTCTATTTTTAGCTGCTTCTAAGTATTAATATAGCAATAAGTATTACTTTCTAGTATTAATACTGCAATGGATATTGGTTTTTAGCAGCTTTATTGAGACATAATTCACCCAAATGAAGTATACAATTCATTGGATTGTACAATCATCACTGCAATCTTAGAAATTTTTCAAATCTCATTAGTAGTCACTCCCCACTCATTCCTCCCATCATTCCTCCCTCAACCCTAGGAAACAATTAATCTACTTTCTCTCTATACAAATTTGCCTCTGATGGACATTTCTTATAAATAGAATTAGACCATTTGTGGTCCTTTGTGACTAATTTATTTTGCATGAACTTTACAACATTCATCCATACTGTACATATATCAATACTTCATTCTCTTTTTTTGGTTAATAATATTCCACTGTGGATATATATTTTACTTATCCATTCACAGTTGATGGATATTTAGTTTTTTCCTACTTCTTGACCATTATGAATAATACTGCTCTGAATATTCACGTACAGGTTTCTGTGTAAATGCAGATTTTCACTTATCTTCTATACATGCCTAGAAGTGGAAAAGCTAAGTCATATGTAACTCACTGTCTAACAACTTTGGAGAGTTACCAAACTATTTTCCAAAGTGGCTGCACCATTTTACCTTACCACCAGCAATGTGTGAGGGTTTCAATCACTTCATGATCCTACCAACACTTGTTACTGTCTTTTCTTTTATTACAGCCATCCTCATGGATATGAAGTGGTATCTCAGTGTTGCTCTTTCCTAATAACTGCTGCTGCTGAGAATCTTTTGAGCATGTACCTACTGGCCATCTGCATTCCTTTTTGAGGAAGTGTCTGTTCAAATCCTTTGTCTGTTTTTCAATTGGGTTGCCTCTTTTTGGGGGTGTGTATGTCTCTTTTTTTAATTGAGTTGAAAGAGTTCTTTATATTCTAGATAGAGTCCCTTATCAGAAATTTAATTTACGAACATTTTCTCTCATTCTGTACACGATCTTTTAACTATTATCAGTCATTTTCCAGGACAAACGTTCTTAATTTTTAATTTTTACATAATCTAACTTATCTGGTTGTTGTTTTTTTTTTTTGGTCATACTTTTGGTGTCGAATCTAAGAAAGCAATGCCTAACCCAAGACTGTAAACATTTATTCCTATGTTTTCATTTAAAAGTTTTATAGTTTTAGCTTTACATTTAGATCTATGATCCATTTTGCATTAATCTCTGTGTATGGTGTGAGGCAGGAGTCCAACTTCATTTTCAGCATCACTTACTTAAAAAAAAACAAACCACATTCTTTTTCCCATTGACTTGTCTTGGAGACATTCTAAAAAATCATGACCATAAATGCAAGGATTAAATTCTATTCCACTGATCTACAGGTCTATCCTTATGTCAGTCAAGACCACACTGCCTTGAGGCGCCTGGATAGCTCAGTCATTAAGCATCTGCCTTCGGCTAAGGTCATGATCTCATGGCCCTGGGATGGAGCCCCATGTCAGGCTCCCTGCTCAGCAGGAGTCTGCTTCTTCCTCTGCCTGGTGCTCCCCCTATTTGTGCTCTCTCTCTCCCCCTGACAAATGAATAAAAAAAAAAAAAAAAAAAAAAAGACCACACTGTCTTGATTACTGCAGCTTTGTAATACTTCTAAAATGGAGCATTATAAGTAAGCCCTTCAACTTTGTTCTTTTTCTCTTTTTAGCAATTCTGGGTCTCTTGCATTTCTATATAAATTTTAGGGTCAGCTTGTCAACTTCTGCTAAAAAAAAAAAGTTGGGATTTTAATAGAAATTGTGTTGAATCTATGTATCAATTTTAGGAATACTGCCATCTTAAGAATACTAAGTCTTCTATCTATAACTTTGGAATGTCTTTCCATTTAGATCTCCTTTACCAGTGTTTTGTAGTTTTCAGTGAACAAATCTTGTGTTTCTCTTGTTGAATTTTAAGTATTTTTTTGAAGATTTTATTTATTTATTTGACAGACAGAGATCACAAGTAGGCAGAGAGGCAGGCAGAGAGAGAAGGGGAAGCTCATCTCCGCTGAGCAGAGAGCCCAATGTGGGGCTCGATCCCAGGACCCTGGGATCATGACCTGAGCCGAAGGCAGAGGCTTTAACCCACTGAGCCACTCAGGTGCCCGAATTTTAAGTATTTTAATCTTAGTTTTTGGGCATGTAATCTTAATTTGATGCTATTGTAATTAGAATTACAATTTCATGTTCAGAATGTCATTGTGTATAGAAATAAAACTGATTTTTGTATATTGATCTTGTATCATATAATCCTACTGAATCTGTTATCAGTTTTAGTAATATTTCAGGGGATTCCTTAGGATTTTCTAGATACAAGATTATATCACCTGCAAATACAGATAATTTTACATTTTCCTTTCAATCTCAATGCCTCATTCTTTTTCTTGCCTAACTGTCCCAGGAAGATACACACTGATGAAAAGATATGGTGAAAATATACTTCCTTGTCTCATCCCTGATATTGGAGGAAAGCCATCTTTGTCTTTCATCATTAAGTGTGGGTGTTTTATATATGCTCTTTATCAGGTTGAGGAAGTTCCTTTCAATTTCTAGTCTGTTTCATTTTTTTAATCATGAAAGAACTTTGGATTTTGTCAACTGCCTTTTGGGCATTGTTGAGATGATTTCTGTTCTTATTCTATTAATATGGTGTATTATAGCAACTGATTTTCAGATGTTAAACCAATACTGCATTCCTGGGATAAATCCTACTTGCTCATGGTGTACAATCTTTTTTATACATTGCTAGCTAGATGTGATCTGCTATGATTTTGTTGAGGTTTACAGTTTTCTTCTGAAGTCTTTGTTTGGTTTGATATCAGGGCATTATTGACCTCATCAAATGAGTAAGGAAGTATTCCTTCCCTTTTTGGGGATGGAAGGGAGTTGTGAAGGACTAATATTCTCATTTAAACATTTGGTAGAATTCACCAGTGAAGCCACATGTTTCTGGGTTTTTCTCTGTGAAAAGTTTTCTGATTATTAATATAATTTCAATTAGTTATGGGTCTATTCAAATTTTCTATTTCTTCTTGAATCAGTTTTGATGATGTGTCTTTTTAGGAATTTGTCTATTTCACCTATTATTTAACTTGTTGGCATTCGGGTATCCATAATATTTTCCTAATTCTTTTTATTTCTATAAGATAAGCAGTAATGTCCCCTCTTTCATTCCTGATTTTAGTAATTTTAGCATTCTCTCTTTTTTTTTAGATGTACTAACTAAAGAATTGTCAACTTTGTTGGTCTTTTCAAAGAACCAACTTTCAGCTACAATGATCTTCTCTACTGTTCTATACTTTATTTATCTCGAATCTTATCTTTATCATTTCTTCCCATATGTTTGTCTTTGGTATAATTGGCATTTTTAAATTTCTTCCTTTTTTTGTTTTACATTTCTTAGGGTGGAAATTAGCTTATTAATTTGAAACTTTTTTTTTTGAAATTTTCTTTTTTAATACAGGCCATGACAGCTATAAATTCCCCTCTAAGCATTGCTTTGGCTACATACCATAAGTTTTTATATATTGTATTTTCATTTTTATTCCTCTTGAAGTACTAATTTCCCCTAGGATTTCTTCTGAGTCATTAGTTAACTAAAACAGTGTTGTTTAGTTTCTATATATTTGTGAATTTCCCAAATTTTCTTGTGTCACTAATTTTTAATCTTAATACTACTCTTGAGGAATATATTTTATATGATTTTAATTCTTTTAAAAATCACTGAGACATGTTTTATGACCTGGCTTATGGTTTATTCTTGAAAAATACCCTATTATGCTTGAGAAGAATATGTGTTCTGTACTACTGGGTAGAGTGCTCTATAGATGTCTAAGAGGTCTAATTGCTTTATAGTATTTCTATTTCCTTATAGATCTTTTGCTTAGTTGTACTATTAATTACTAAAAGTGGGGTATTAAAGTTTCCAATTTTTATTGTTTCATTGTCTATTTCTCCCTCCAATTGTTGGTTTTGTTTCGTATATTCTGGGGCTTTGTTGTTAAGTACAACTATTATTTTCTACTGTTTTTCTTAACAATATACAGAATTTGCATTGTAAGCTAATGTTGTTTCCTTTTTATAATACCTTTTTTTCAACCTCTTCCTATTTCCCCACCCCTTTTCCCCAGGCAACCACTCTTCTACTCTGTTTCTATGAGTATGACTTTTTGTTGGTTTGTTTTTTCAGATTCTACATGTAAGTGATACCATGCAGTATTTGTGTTTTTCTGTCTAACTTATTTCACTTAATATAATGCCATCAAAGACCATCCATGTTGCTGCAAATGACTGCATTTCCTTCTTTCGGGTGAGAGAATAACATTCCATTGTGTATGCACAGCCTACATCTTCTTTGTCCATTCATCAACAGACATGCAGACTGTTCCCAAATCTTGGGTATGGTAAAATAATGCTATAGGAAACATGAGAGTGTGGGTATCTCTTCAATATCCTGTTTTCATATCCTTGGGATATATACCAGAAACTGGATTGCAAGACAGTATAGAATTCCTAGTCTTAATTTTTTAAAAAATCTTTTTAAGGATTTTATTTATTTATTAGAGAGAGAGAGAGAGAGCGCACAAACTGGGGGGAGGGGCAGAGGGGGAGGGAGAAGCAGACTCTCCGCTGAGCTGGGAGCCTAATATAGGGCTCCATCCCAGGACTCTGGGATCGTGACCTGAGCGGAAGGCAGATGCCCAACCGACTAAGCCACCCAAGTGCCCCTCTATTCTTAATTTTCTGAGGAACCTCTAAACTGCTTTCCATAGTAACTGCACCAGTTTATATTCCCACCAACAATGCACAGGGGTACCCTTTTCTCCACATCTTCACTAACATTTATCTCTTGTCTTTCTTATGATAAAAAACTAAATGTTCTGTACAACAAAGAAAACAATCAACAAAAAGGTAATCTATGGAATGGGAGAAAGTATGTGCAAATCATATAACCAATAAGATGTTCACATCAAAAAGAACTCACAGAAGTTAACAGAAAAAAAAAGTCTGAAGAAAGCAGCAGAAAAACTGAATAGACATCTTTTTCCAAATCAGACATAGAAGTAGCCAACAGGTACAGGAAAAGGTACCTGTTGGCTACTTAATCACCAGGGAAATGCAAATCAAAACCACAAAATATCACCTCAGATCTGCTGGAATGACTATCACCAAAAAGACAAGAGATAACAAGTGTGGGCCAATATTTTATTGTGAAGACCTCTGGGACTACAATTTCCATTTATCACACATCAAGGAAACGTATGCTTTGTGAGAAGCAATAGTCTTAAAAGGAAACTGGACTTTCTTTCATACTGGTATATGAGACTTCAATAAATATTAAATTTGTGTTAGCAGCATTTCATGTTAAATATCAAGAGTCACTGACATGGTGCCATGACACATTTGGAATCAAGAAGACTATGCAAAAGGATGAGATTATGGAGTGACATTTCTCTTTTCTTTAGAAGTACTTCTACCTCTTGTTAAACATTTGTTTTAGTATTAATGAGATTTTTTTTTACCCACTTTATGAGTAAGGCTGAAAATAAATTATGAATATATGCTTGTTATCCTCTGAGACGTTGGAGAACAGGTAGCATGGATGCATAATTAACATGACAGGGACAGGAATTTCACTAATGAGCAGTTCTTAAAAGAGACAAGTTTACCTACCTGGGAGCAGTACCTTGTCTAGTTCCCTTAACACTAATTTCCCCTTAACTCTAATACCTAGAGGAGATAGAAACTTTTAATAGCTGAAAATTGATGACCTTATGTTTTCAGGTAATGTTCTAATCATAGTTCTTGAACAGTAACATAGCTATGTTAATGGAAACAATAAAAAATGGTTTATTTCTAACTTCAGTTAGGCATATAACACTCTACAACAGCCCCATTGCTGGTAACTAGTCAGTTTCTTCTTCTGTTTCCTACAGTGGATCCTAAAACAACAAATAAAAAGTCATTTCCATTATTCTTCAGATATCCTACCCACCTGCCTCTACTTCATTCTCAGTTAAGGACCAAGCTTCCTCCATCTGAGAAAATGGAGACCCACTGTAGAGATCTTTTACTACCCTCTCCTCAACCTTAAAGCTAATTTATATTTGTGCCCGCTCCAGGCCCTTTACAAAGATGTCATCCCAAAAGAGCTACTCTCTTCCTTTGCAAAAGAGGCACCTCCGGATCCATCTCTTCCGGGTCCTCTCAGAACCGTGCTTCATCATTTGTATTTTCTTTGATACCTTCATCTCTACCACTACTCCTTTCCTTTTAGCCTACACATATGCTCCAACTTTACTTCAATGTAAAAACTTTCCCTTCACCTTCTCCCCTATTAAACCTGTCTCCCTATTGCTTTTCCCAGACAAAGTTCTTCGAAGAGTAGTCTCAGCTTGGTTTCCTTTTCATGACTTGCATCCATTCCTCAACCCACTACAATCTATTTTTCACCCCAAGACTCTGCTGAAATTACTCTTGCAAAAGGTCCACGTCATTCTTAGGCCCTAATCCAAGGCCTCTTATCAGTTCTTTTTTTCTTCTTCTTATCAGTTCTAAAGTTGCATTTAAACTACCAACCCCTTCCTTCTTTTTGGTAACTCTCCAACTACAACTACTACCTGAACAATGATTTTCAAATCCATGCCTCCAGCCAGGTCTTGGAGCCAGGTCAGCTCTCTTCTAAGCTCCAGATCTCTAGATCAAATTGACAACTGTACATATCTACACAATCTATACACACCTCATAATCAACATGTCTCAAATGAATAGAAATATATACTCTCTTTTCATCCTACCTCCTAAATATCTCTTAATTCCCACCCCACTATAACTACCCTGGTGCAAATCCTCATAACACTCAAACTGCTCTTCGGATAGGTTGCGATTTTTGCCTCTAATAGTCATTCTTTCCTTCTTGGACATGTAGCTGCCGGGCTACATGTCCCACCCTCTCATGAATTTGTGTGACCATGAAAGCAAGTTCCCAGCAATGGAAAATGAGCAGAACTGGTGGGTGACTTCCAACTTCACTTGTTAAAAGAAAAGTTGCTTGCCTGAAAATGACTCTTCCCGCCAGCTAAAGATGGACACACCAATGACCTAGCTTAACAACAGCAGATGAATGTATGCACTGTTGGATGATGACATAAAATGGAAGGAACACGCATCCCTGAATAAGCTCATGGAACAGCACTGAAGTACCAACGGCGCTCACCTCACAAATGTTACATGGAGAGAAATAAATGTCTATCTTACTTAGGTCATTTTATTTTGGATTTTCTTTCTACTGCAGTTAACCCGAACCTTAACAACCTTCTCCATATAACTCCATATAACTCCATATAACTCTTAACTGGTCTCCCTATTTCCAGTATTAACTTACATTTCAGTACATTTGCCACATTATTGTCAGTTATCTTTAAAACATAGGATAAATATTAGTCTTCTCCCTATAACCTTCTATGACTCACAGCTCCAGACATTTTGGCATAGCACAGAAGATGTTAGACAATCTGGCCTTAATATCCTTCTAGCTTCCACCCTTTATGACCAACTCCCATCCCCAACCACACCTCCATTTCCCCACACGGATACTTATAAGCTCCAGCATCATTAGACTTCAGCTTTCTCCCATGTTAGAGAAAAACAAAACATAGTCCAAACTTCTACAAAATGAGAGAAAAGGTAAGGAAAATTACTTTAAAGTCTGAGGAAGCAACCAAAAGAAAGTGTGAGGAGATAAAGTATACTTTACACACAGTCATTAAAATGATAAACCTCAGGGTTTCTTCTTTGAGGGAAGCATTTGAAGATGCACTGCCCATTCCATGGGCTGAAATGTCAAAGCACCAAAATCCTATTTTAATTATATGGATAATACAAAATTTTGAGGTAAAATCCGTATAACAAATTGTACAATTCAGTGGCATTTAGTACATTCACCATGCTATGCCCCCATCACCTCTAATTCTAGAATATTTTTATCAGCCCTGAAGGAGACCCTATACCCTTAAGCAGTTACTTCCTATTCCCTCCCTCTTCCCCAGCAACCACAAATCTGCTTTCTGTCTCTATGGTTTTACTTAGTCTGTATATTTCATATAAATGGAATCATATAACATGAGACCTATTATGTGTGGCTTCTTACATTATAGCATGTTTCTGTGGTGCCTCCTTGTAGCATTTATCAATATGGAGGACATAAATTTTACAAGCAGCGTTATTTGTAAATGCAACATACTGGAACCAACCTAAATGCTCCCACATAGGACAGGGACTGAATTAACTATGGTATGTATATATGATGGAGCACTATGCAGAATGAGAAAGGTCTCTAGCAACTAGTGTGGAGTGATTTCTCAGACATGCTGTTAAGTGAAAAGAACAAAATTCAAAGAGGTACCTATAGTATGCTACCTTTCATGAGACAAAAAAAGAAACATTACAACAAGAAAACATGGAAAGGAAAACCTGAGGCCAAAGACAGTGGTTAGAATAGGGTAAAAAAGACACAAGTAGAATACTTCCCTAAATATACCTTTTTGTATAGTTCTGCCTTTTAGAATCATGTCTAAGTTTCACATACTTTAAAAACACTCTAAACGAAAATAAAATCAAAGATGAGGGAGGCATCCCCAAAATGAATTCAGACACAAATGAACTTGCCATACGTCATGGGTTGAACTATGTCCCCCCAAAAGATATGATGAAGTCTTAACCAACCTCCAGTACTTGTGAATGTGACCCTACTTGGAAATAGGGTCTTTGTAGTAATCAAGTCAAGATGAGGCCTTTAGGTGTGGTGTCTTTACATTAGGGGGAAATTTGGACACAGGAAGCACACTGTGTGATGATGAAGGCAGAGACTGGAGCCTTCTACAAACCAAGGAATGCCAAGTACTGCAGGCCATCCCCAGAAGCTGGAGGAGAAGCATGGAACATATCCTCCCTCAAGCTCTCAGAAAGAACCAACTCTCCTGACATCTTGATTTCCAACTTCCAACCTCCCAGAACTGTGAAACAATAAATATCTATTGCTTTAAGCACCCAGTCTGTGGTATTTTGTTATGGTTGCCCTAGGAAACTAATATACCATAGAGATAGCAAATGAATAACATAAACACTTTTGAGAGGGTAAGGGAGGTGGGGAACCAGACATTAGAACAGTGTATGTTCTAAAGATAAACAGAACTCTAAACAATGATCTCTAGTTAGTAGCTGATTTCTCACAGAGGAATGGATTAACAATTTTGAAATTACTTTTGTATTCAAGATAAAGCAAAGAAATAGCCAGTATATTGTGGCTAATGGAAACTAAGCTCCTCCCTATTAGAGAAGAGAGTTACAAATATGAAAAAGAGAGAATGAACCCTGTGTTGTTAGACTAGTATTGGTTTTAGATAGTGAGATGGGTAAAGGCGCAGGGGAGGTATGGGTAAATGTGTATTTACGTGTGCACATAGATGGTATGTCCATCCCTTAAGGCAGCCTAACAACAAGGACGCTTCAGCAGCAAGAACTACACCTAGAAACCAAAACAAAGGCTCAAGAACTCATTCAGATTAAAGGAAACTCAAGAGATCTGGCAACTGAATGCAACATATGATCTTGGATTTTCTTTTGCCTTTAAAGGGTATTATTGGGGCAAGTGACAAAATCTGAGTAAGGTCTGTGGGTTAAATAATAACATCGCCACCAGCATTAATATCCTGACTTTGATCATAGTACTGTTATGTAAGACAATGACATTTTATTGTTAAAGGAAATACACACTAAAGTATTCAGGGGAAGATGGTATCTTTTAGTGTAGGAAAGAATAAAGTAAACATAATAAATCAAGTACTGAGAAATCTGGGTGAAATACTGAAATTCTTTGTACTATTCTTTCAATTTTAAAGTCTACAATTACCTTAAAAATGCAAAAACTTAAATTTAATTAAAAATTAAAAATAAATGAATATGGGTTCTACAGTAGAGAGGCAAACTTTCAAAGAGCATTGCTGGAGAACCAGGAATTATTCTAAACATCCCATGAAGCGTCTGTAAGGCAATACACATAATAGCATAGGCTCTAGAAAAAACATAAACCTGGATTTGAATTTGCTCCACTGTTACATAGCCCTAAGGCAAATTATTTAATCTTTCCGTGCCTCTGTTCTACATCTGTGGGATGGGGATGATAATACCTTACCTATTGCAAGGTATTATTGTGAGGACTGAGATGATGCATATGAAGAATATGGAGTCTGACATGGACCCCCAAGCAAATGTTCAAAAAGTGGCTTCTGTGACTTTTATCACCATTATTGTTATTGTTACGTGGATATGTGAATTTCAGGAAAAAAATTCCACCATCTGAAAAAAAACACTAATAAGAAAGTAAATTCTGTTAAATCAAGCTCTGCACATCATCGTTTCCTAGATTTCTGGGCCCACTTGAATTATGCTGTCAAATTCTCCCTGTACCTCCTCTGACACAGAAAAGAGAAAACAAACCCAGTATGACAGTTGTGTTTTCCCTGCCAGCATTTCAGAGCCTATCCATGCTACTTAGATGATACAGATTTAATTCTAAGACTATGTACATATTGAAGATCTAGATCAAACACAGACAGACAGATCTGAAACAATCAAAGAAAAAAAGAAACAAACCAAAAAGCACTCTCACCTATAGAAAACAAACTGATGGCTACAATTGGCAGTGGGTGGAAGATGGGTGAAATAGGTTAAGGGGATTAAGAGAAGAATACGCTCATCGTGATAAGCACTGGGTAATGTACAGAATTTTTGAATCACTATACTGTACACCGGAAATTAGTGTAACTCTGTATGTTATAATATACTGAAATTAAAATTTTTAAAAAGGACCAACTGATTTGTCATGAGATTGCTTTGATTTTATCTTACAAATAATCAAAGCTTTTCTCCCATTTTCTCCAGAAACTAGAATGGGCAGCCTACAAAAGGCTAGAACACTATCTTGTTCCACAAAGTATAAGAATTCTAGAAACTGAACTCGTAAGTGTTTTTCTTTTACCTAAAAACCAGGTTTTGTGGCTGACAAATTACTCACTGCACCAACCACCAGTTTGGACCACCTCTGTGAGGACCTGGGGATACCCTTGGAGCCCTGCCCACTCAAGTGCATCCCTATTTATTCTTTGCAATGCTTGTTCCCTGGCTCAGTGAAAGGCAAGCAAATTAAGCTGATCTCAGTAGTATATATCCTTGCCAATCTCTGAACTCCAACCAGCCTTTTACGTTCTACATAATTGTGTGTGTCCCCATATGTATATGTACATACGGATGTATGTATATAAACATACAAGAAAATCTGGAGAAAAATCACCAGAAGTTGACAGTGTTCATATAGCTGGTAGAATGATGATGTTTAGTTTCCTTTTTGTTTAATTGTATTTTTCTGACTTATTATAATGACCAAAGATAATCTTTGCTATTTAAGTTTAAAAATGTTATAAACTAGTATTATACTATATGTTAACTAACTGGAATTCAAATAAAAACAAAAAATTATAGCCTGTTGGTTAATTAAAGGATGCCTGGGAAAACCAAATATAAATTAAAACTACATGGGGGCACCTGCCTGGCTCAGTCAGTGGAGCATGCAACTCTTGACCTCAGCGTGGTGAGTTTGAGCCCCATGCTGGGTGTAGAGATTATTTAAAATAAAATCTTAAAAAAAATAAAGCCACATGAGTAAGACTGGAAGTTCCAGTGACATATGCAGACTAAATTCACATTTAAACAAAGAATCTGTCCTCGCGTCTGAATAAGTTTTAATTTAGCTTTAGGTTCAAACTAGGCAGTTGTTAAAAAAAAAAAAAAAGAAAAGAAAAAGGAACAAAATAACAAACTTTAGATGCAAATTCTTCATTATATCACACTTAAAGTATTTCAGATTTGGCTTTTGTTTTCAAAAAGTTGTAGACTGGCCATCATGAAGCTGTCTCCCTTCACCACATTCCAAATCAAATCTGAATCTTATCAATCCTCTGAGGCTAACTACCAATTCAGAGAAGAACACAGTAAATAACACCACAAGGAGGCAATTAGCAAAATCCAAACCAACAGAATAATTCTACACAACAAATAACCAAGTTTCCTCAACAAAAAACTTCAAAGAAAAAGAAGAGATATAAAAAACAAAAAAGAGAGGATAAAAAGAAGGAACCTACAAACATAAAAGAAATTTGAGACACATCGACTAACTGCAGTATGTGGAACTTGTTGCTAGGAAGCTATATTAATACTGTTGAGAGAGAACAATGGAATGTGGTATGTATTTTTATCATTTGTTACGGCATATTTTAAAATCACATAATTCATCTCGATTGAGTGTACAATTCAACAGGGTTTTTTTTTTTTTTAGTAATTTACCAAGTTGTGCCACCATCACTGTAAACCAGTTATAGATTACCCTAATAAGATCCCACATGTCCATTAACTGTTAATCACTACATTCTCCCACACCAGTCCACTAATCTACTTTCTGACTCTACAGATTTGCGTCTTCTGAACATTTCACATAAATACAATCACACGGTATGCAGTCTCTTGTGTCTGGCTCCTCTCACATAGCACATTTTTAGGTTCATTTATGGCACTGCATCCATCAGCAGTTTGTTTCTTTTCATTGCTGAATAAAATATTCCACTGTGTGAACATATTTTGTCTTTTCATTTACCAGTTGACAGGCAGTTGTTTCCAACGCCAGACTATCATGAATAATGCTACCACGAACTTGTGTATGAAAGCCGTGTGTGCAGATGCACAAGAGTGGAACTGCTGGGTCACTATGGCAAATTAGTGTTTAGCTTTTTAAGAGAAGGCCAAACTGTTTTTCCAAGTAGATGTACCATTTTATGCTCTTGTAAGAGTTCCTGCTCGTGGTTATACTTTGAGTTGTTCTCTTTAAGCCATACATGCTGGAAGATTAAGGGCTGAAATAATAGGATATTTGGGATCGGATTCAAAATTACAAGTGGGGGAAGGAGGGTAGTAGGTATAGATCAAACAAGGTTGGTCATAGTTTGAAAACTATAATACTGTTAGTAGTAAGTTACTTACTATAGTACTTTGTTCCAGGCACTATTTTAAGTGCTTTAGCTATATTAGCTCATTTAATCCCTGTGATAACCTTTAAGAGGAAGCTACTATTATTACTTCCACTTGAGAAAACCAGAAAGCTTATACGATGTGGTCAAGCCAGGACTACAGTCAAAGTATCAGAGCTTCAGACTCGTAAGGCTGTAAACTCCAAGCTTACCAACAAGTGATATGTGACATTAAAACAAAGAAATTAAATGCTAAAATTCAGGCGGCTTCGATGAAGAGTTAAGCAGGGAATGCAATGTTAACTAAATTTAAGGATATATCTCATAGCATATATTGAATAATACCCTTGTTGTCTCTGACAGTAGAATATGGTTTTTCTTCTTTTTTTAATTGTTTTCTACTTTTATAACAAAAATCAATAAATGCATGAGAGTTTCAAGATTAACATCATAACAACACAAACACTGCATTAATCAGAAAACAAATGACTTGATGAACAGTAAGATTTTTCAAGTTCCTAATTTTTTAAAGGAAACATTAAGAGATGCTGAATGAGTACTATACACCAGAACAAAGTTCAGTACTATGGACACAAACTTGGTGAAAGCCTAGAAACAAAGAAAGGCAATTCTAGAATGATAATACAGCTGCAGTGCGCACTACAAGGGACCTGAAGAGGAGTCCTCTTACTCAGACCAGGGGCAGGGAAGACCTGAAGCAGAAGGCACCAAACTGACTTGAAGGAATGGTGTATGTATAAACTACTTCTAGTTAGAGACAATTTCATCAAATAACATAGCCACTTCTTAAAGATTACAAATGAAGGCCCTACTTCAAATGCCAAATCGTGTTTCTTTTTTTTTCTTTTACTTCAGATTTCACCAATTTCACATACAAATGGCCAACAGACACATGAAAACATGCTCAACATCACTCAGCATCAGGGAAATACAAATCAAAACCACAGGGAGACAGAACAGCTAAAATGAACAACTCAGGAAACAACAGATGTTGGCGAGGATGCGGAGAAAGGGGAACCCTCTTACACTGTTGGTGGGAATGCAAGCTGGTGCAGCCACTCTGGAAAACAGCACGAAGATTCCTCAAAAAGTTGAAAATAGAGCTACCCTACGACCCAGCAATTGTACTACTAGGGATTTACCCCAAAGATACAAATGTAGTGATCAAAAGGGGCACCTGCACCTGAATGTTCATAGCAGCAATGTCCATAATAGCCAAACTATGGAAAGAGCCCAGATGTCCATCAACAGATGAACGGATAAAGAAGATGTGGTATAGATATACAATGGAATACTATGCAGCCATCAAAAAATGAAATCTTGCCATTTGTGACGATGTGGATAGAACTAGAGGGTATTATGCTAAGCAAGATAAGTCAATTGGAGAAAGACAATTGTATGATCTCACTCATATAGAATTTAAGAAACAAAACAGAGGATCATGGGGGAAGAGAGGAGAAAATAAAATAAGATGAAATCACAGAGTGAGACAAACCATAAGAGACTCTTAATCATAGGAAACAAACTGAGGGTTGCTGGTTGGCAGGGGGTGGTAACTGGGTGCTAGACATTAAAGGAGGGCATGTGATATAATCAGCATTGGGTATTATATAAGACTGATGAATCACTGACCTCTACCTCTGAAACTAATAATACATTATATGTTAATTAACTGAATTTAAATAAAACCCCCAAATCTTCCTTTTTTTTTAACCTCAGATTTCACCAACTTCAAATATCCCCTAAAACATAGGAGATTCAAAGAAAAACCTGTCTTATAAGTTAAAGTGTTAATTGTACTATACAAAATCTGTAAATATGTATAACTGAGGAACCATTTTTTTTATTCATTTTATCTGAGTGTTATCTGATCATAGTCTGTCAACAAATCCTTAAATTGCATCTTAATGGCACTTCTAAAAAGTCTACTGATGATCTAAACCAGGGGCGGGCAAACACAGCTGCAGGTGGCCTGGTTTGGTAAGAATGGTTTCTCAGCTAAGAAATTTTTTTTTTTTTTTAATTTTAGAAAAAGGAGAGAGATGGGGAGGGAAGAGGGAAAACTGTATGCAGAGACCACATGTGGTCCACAAAGCCTAAAATATTTTACTGTCTGGACTTTTCAGAAAAAATTGCCCACCTTTAAAAACAAACACAAAAACAAACTATGGAATGGGTTTCTGCTCACACCAAGGATAAAACCTGTTTTACCAAATCCGTGTATCATCAGTTTGGAGCAGAGGAAGCCATCAGAAAGGCACTACCACCACTGTGGAACTCAGTCTAGGCACTAGCACAATCGCTTGCTTGTGGCCGAAAAGAGAGAAAGGAAGGACTTTTAAGAGAGAGTAAACAAGACTATGGTGGTTACTCAGAAAGACATGGGCTTTGCAAGGGGTGGGGAATTCCGGAGAGAAAATATAGGTGATGGGGCGCCTGGGTGGCTCGGTCGGTTAAACGTCTGCCTTTGGCTCAGGTCATGATCCCAGGGTGCTGGGACTGAGCTCCATGTCGGACTCCCTGCTCAGCGGGAAGCCTGCTTCTCTCTCTCCCACTCCCCCACTTGTGTTCCCTCTCTCGCTGTGTGTCTCTCTCGGTCAAATAAATAAATAAAATCCTTTAAAAAAAAAAAAAGAAAGAAAGAAAATATAGGTGAAGCAGGGAAAAAAGAGTCATCCTAGAAGCTCTACAGTAAGCTGCTTAAGTTGGAAGGTAACTACAATACCATATTAATGAACCATAAAATGTGAAGGCTAGGTCTACTGAGAAAAATGAGGCTCAGAAAAGTTACTGGCCCAAGTTCACACAGCAAGAATGTGGGACACACAAAGCACTGGACTCCAAGCACCCCAATCTCAGTTCAACTCTTTCCCCTGCATCACACTGCCCTCACCACAGGACAGGGTTAATCTGGAAAAACAACACTAGTGACTGGTGACAAGTTAGCTCAATTGAGCTCAGAAGGAATAAAGAGTTTTCACAAAGTCGCCTCCCTCCCCCAGTTAAGAGTTATTTCTCAAGGAAGAACTGGGCCATGTGTCTATAGGTCTTGAAGAGGAAGAGAAAAGACTAAACCCCAGTCTATTTTCCAGAAGATGTTAAGAACAATCAGAGAATGCTGACCAATCATTTAAGTCAGCTTTAAAGTTATCCAGTGTTTATGGCAATAAGAAACATTAAATTTCAATTTACCTGGTTCCAATTTTATTACTTTAATTGCTGCCAATTCACCAGTGTTAACATTCCGTGCCTAAAAGAGAAGAAAAGATAACTGTGAAAAAGAGCTTTCATAAAAAACTTTATGAAATGTATTTTAGTTTACTGTTTATTTTCAGTTATACAGAAACTTTTTTTAAAGCAAGAATTGCAGATGGGTTTTCTATTACAAAATAGACAGTATATTCTTCACAATGAATGTCAACATTAATTCAACTGTAAATTTAATAATGGTAATAGTAAGTTAACACACAGAGAGACTTCTGTATGTGCCAGGCACTGTTCTAAATGTTTTACAGTAATTCATTTCTCCCCACAACAATCTTACTGAGGTAGGTACGACTATTATATCCATGTTGCAGGTGAGGAAACTGAAGCACAGAGAAGTTAAAAAACTTGCCAAGGCCATAATGCTAGTAAGTGATAGCAGCAAGATTCCAATCCAACAAGTCTGACTTCAGAGTCTGAGCTTTTAAGCATTATACTCTACTGTCATGCATTCAAAGGTGAGGTAAAATTTTGAATTGATTAACTAGCCTTAAACTTTTAAACTTAAAAATCTTAGAATGTGGGGGGGCTTGGGTGTCTCAGTAGGTTAAGTATCTGCCCTCAGCTCAGGTCATGATCCCAGGGTCCTAGGATTGAGACCCGCATCAGGCTCCCTGCTCAGCAGGAGTCTGCTTCCCTCCCCAACCCCTCCCTACTCTCCTGCGTGCGTATGCTCTCTCTCTCTCTCAGATAAATAAAATCTTTCAAAAAAATCAAAAAATCAATTCATAGTATTTGATTGCTGGTATTTATAACTGTAATTATGTATAAGTAAGCAGAAGCCATCTTTTCAATTTGTATGAATATGGCAGTAATTGTCAACTTAAAATGTTTTACAGTTGGATCAGAACTTCCAAAATGCTTCAAACCGTTATACCTGTTACATAATATTTAAATTGCTAATTGAAACTTTATTTTCATATCAAGCAATGAAGATCAGTATGTACAATTCCCTGATCATAGAAAGATACAGTCCTGTGGGCAGAATTACTCTTAGTCACAATACTTTTTTTTTTTTTTAAGTCATCCCTACACCCAACATGGGGCTTGAACTCAAAACCCCAAGATCAAGAGTTGCACACTCCACTGATTGGGCCAGCCAGGTACACCACAGTACTCTTATTAAAGGACTGGTGAAGATCAGTGAATCACCCACAGGAATGGTAACAGCGTTAACAGTGGAATCCTTCTAAGAATACCGGAGCATTAAAAACATCAGATAACAATCTAGGAAGGTAGATACGGGACAGAGACACTGCTGCAATATAAGATTTAACTTTTTAACTCAAAGAAAAACAAAGGTATTTTTAAAAAAGATTTTATGTATTTATTTGACAGGAAGACAGCAAGAGAGGGAAACACAAGCCAGGAGAGAGGGAGAGAGAGAGAGGGAGAAGCAAGCAGGCTTCCTGCTGATCAGGGAACCAAATGCAGGGCTTGATCCCAGGATCCTGGGATCATGACCTGAGCCGAAGGCAGAAGCTTAGCAGCTGAGGCTGAGCCAACCAGGCGCCCCCAAGAATAAAGGTATTAAAAGTTCTCCACCATATCAAGTTGCCTGGCTGGCTCAGTCAGAAGGACATGTGACTCTTAAATCTTGGGGTTGTGAGTTCCAGCCCCACAGTGGGTATAGAGATTACTTAAATATTTTTTTTAAAAAAGATCTCCCCATACAAATTAAGAAAAAAATGTAAATTATATTGGCAGGGAAAATTCATTCCTTCTGAAAGAAATTCCCATAACCAATGAATGCTTATCATGGCCAACTTATTACTGGCAGTACAAAACAGATTTGAACAGTTATTTCAAATTAAACTTAATTTCCACTAAATGAGATACATATTTCAGGGGCACCTGGGTGGCTCAGTCCTTTAAGTGTCTGCCTCAGCTGAGGTCATGATCCTGGTGTCCTGGGATCGAGCCCTGCATCAGGCTCCGTGCTCAGTGGAGAGCCTGCTTCTCCCTCTGCCTACCCCCTGCTTGTGCTCCCTCTCTCTTTCACTTGATGTCAAATAAATAAAATCTTTAAACATAAATAAATAAGATGTATTTAAAATATAGTGCCAGATAAGTGTTCATTCCCTTCCCTAGGATGAGAAAACACACACACACACACACACACACACACACACACGATGAAAGAGAAATAAAATCAGAACATCATTCTGGGAGCATTTTGTGAAAAGGGGGACAGAGTGCACCTGTAAAATATTCAGGCATATCACATAAACATGATTCACAAATCTCCTCAAACACTATCACAACTGCTTGCCTCTCCTCACACTTCATGCATGAACTTTTAGGTCTAGATGCTCTGTCTTCTAACCCTCATCTTTTTTAGTACTTCTCCCAATAAGATGCTACTCTCTCCAATTCTCAATTCTCCACTTAAAATACTGCCCTGGTTTTGTTTTCTGTTTACTGAAAAGAAGTTCAGAATATGGCTGATTCCACTATAGAAGAGCAGAGATAATATGAACTCCAAGAAAGCCAGGATGATTTTTTTTTTCTAGCTGAAATTTGGCTCCTAATTGACCACAAGAGGGCACTACGGACAACACAAGTTACACAAAGTGTCCAAAATGGCTACTATACACAATGTACTACTCTTCTAAAAATAGATTTACTAATAGTTAACACCAGCACATACTTAACAGAAAACCTGTGACAGTAAGAAACTTATCAGTAGCACTTACCAGACTAATGTAAATTTTGAAAAATTATTTTTCAAAATTTAAATCAGTCCAGATTTTTTTTAATCCAGAATTTTCTTGAAGAGTTTTTAAACTTACAATTGTGTAGAATGAACAAAAAAACAAAATAATTGCTAATCTTTTTTACCTAGTGAAATATTATTCGACAGAATTAAGGTAATTCATAAAAAGGGAAGAAAAACAATAAAAACCCCAAGCAAGTTGAATTTCTGAGCTTTCCCGCATCAAAATCCTTGTTTGTTAAAAAAAAAAAAAAAAAAGTGTTTAAGACTTTTCATTAAGATTTACTTATTTATTTGACAGAGATCACAAGTAGGCAGAGAGGCAGGCAGAGAGAGAGGAGGAAGCAGGCTCCTTGCCGAGCAGAGAGCCCAAAATGGGGCTCGATCCCAGGACCCTGAGATCATGACCTGAGCTGAAGGCAGAGGCTTAACCCACTGAGCCACCCAGGCGCCTCCACTTTTTTTTTTTTTTTTTAAGATTTTACTTTTTATTTATTCAGAGAGCACACGAGAGAGAGTGTGGTAAGGGGCAGGAGGGAGAGCGAGAGGGAATTTCCACCATGCTCCCTGCTGAGTGTGGGGTCTGACACAGGGCTCAATCTCATAACCCTGAGAGATGATGACCTGAGCCAAAATCAACAGTCAGATGCATAACTAACTGAGTTACCCAGGAGCCCCCTAATGAAAAGTCTTTAAAGCATAGTGATTCATAAGAATCTTGGTATTATGGCTAAATCATATTTTGCTGTCTCTAAATTTAATAGTCAAGATTACTCACTGAGATAAACATAAAAATTAATAGTGTCTCCTATGCTCTGCAACTATTATTCATTTTTTATGATTTTATTTATTTGAGAGAGAGGTGAGGGACAGAGGGAGAAGCGGACTCCCTGCTGAGCAAAGAGCCTGATGCCGAGCTCAATCCCAAGACTCCAGGATCAAGACCTGAGCCGAAGGCAGAGAGGCTTAACCCGACCTAATCCACCCTGCAACTACTATTCTCTTAGCCATCACCTAGAGCAATTTATCAGTAAGAAAATGAGACCAAGGTAAATAATGTAAAATATTACAGCCAAACTAAACAAGTTGCCATTTCCCAAAACTATCCACACATTTGCTCTTTGGAACATACTGCCCAGACAAACACACCAACTCCTTCCTGGGCCTAACTTCCAGATAATCCTTTAAAGCACAACTCAGGTTATTATCACTTCCCCCAAGCCTTTTCACTATTGCTACTCTGGCTTAGGCATCACACATCCACACACTCCCATAGATCCTGGGTAACCTTTCCCAAATGGGAGTGGGCCTGGGTAAGAAAGTCCTGCATAGGGGCGCCTGGGTGGCTCAGTCGTTGAGCGTCTGTCTTCAGCTCAGGTCATGATCCCAGGGTCCTGGGATCGAGCCCCGTATCGGGCTCCCTGCTTGGCGGGAAGCCTGCCTACTCTCACTATATCTCTGTCAAATAAAGAAATAAATAAAATCTTAAGAAAAAAAAAATGTTAAAAAAAAAAAAAAGAAAGCCCTGCATAGCTAGAACTGGTCTCAGTTTAGAGGGGCTCTTGCAAACCATTATGATTCAAAGCTGTCTAAGAAGTCAGTTCGGTTCAGTCAGCCCTTTAGAAGCCATTCATATTAGAACTCATTTGGGAAAGAATTTTTCCAAGATGATTTCATGCTGACTACTGCATTATCTCAAATTATTTCTTGAGTATTTCTTGAGTGTGAAAGTGGGAGTAAATAACTTCATCAAGAAGCAATTATTAAAAGGCAAAAATTGTGCTACCATACAATTTAAAGTGAGTTACAGTCAGTCACTACCAATAAAATAATCTATCAATCATGTGCCAAACACGCTCACATATTCAAAGCTTACTACTCAGAAGTAACTGTGCAACATTAATATGAAGAAAGATTCAGAAATGAAAGTGAAGATACACAAAGTTTAGTCCTGGCTCTGCCAGTAACTGGTAGTAGGAGCTCAGCAAGTAATTTCCCTTCTGTCTTCTTCCCAACTCCTTCCCCCCAACTTAAAAACAAGAAAGTGAAAAAAGACTATTTCTAATGTTCTTAATTCTGAAAGTCAGTGTTTATATCAAATCATGTAAGTCTAAATTAACAGATTACAAATACTAAACCAGCTGGTAAGAATCATATTAGGAGTTTAAAAACAAAAGAGTAACAAAAAAACACCACCACTGATTTTCAACCAACAGATTTAAGACAGGAACCACGTATCTGTATTTAAAGCTACTGATACGTTTCTGATGTTCAGTCAGGTTTGGGGACCTGGTGTAAGGCACTATCCCATTTGAGGTTTATAAAATATAAATACCAACTTCTAAGTCTGCAAAAAGTGTTACAGGGATGGCTTTATGAAGGAGATTACCATTTAAGCAAATGTTTGCAAGATGGACTGGATTACAACAAACATAGAAGAGCAATGGGAAAGAGAGCAAAGAAAGAAAAGCATGAGCAAAGGCACAGGGACAGAAAACACAGGCTATTTTGAGTGTACATGATGGGCCAAGCCTCAGGGTGCCTCCCATATAAATACTCCCTTTCAGAGGGAAATGGCTAACCCACAGACCCTGCTGAAGGAATAGTCTGGATTGCTTTTCCACAGTTACTTGAACTGGGTGTGAGCATACCACAAGGGCAACTAAATATACAGGAAGACGGATCCAGTGACCTCCGTCCCTCATTTGCTTAGGACTTTCCTAGTTTATGCCTACTGTCCTAGTGGAATTCTTAACAGTGCCTTCTCATTCTCATTCCCAAAATTAAATTTTTATTTAATTTGGATGATAAAGCATAAAGTCACTCTACCAGTAAACCCTGAGTTGACACGAAAAAGATATAGGCCAGATTCTCTAAAACAGGGGTCGGCAAACATGTCCATTTTCTTAAATTCCAGTATAGTTAATACACAGTGTTCCATCAGTTTCAGGTGTACAACACAGTGACCCGACACTTCTATACATCATTCAGTGCTTTTCACTGATAAGTATACTCTTAATTCCCTTCATCCATCCCCGCCCCACACCTCCCCTCTGGTAACCATCCCTTTGTTTTCTATAGTTAAGAGTCTGGTTTTTTAATTTGAGATAGATGTTTTTTATAAAGTTTTGCTGGAACACAGCCATGTTCATTTGTTTAAGTACAGTTTATGGCTGCTTTCACAATACAATGGCTGAGTAGCTGAGATGGAGACCATATGCAATACCTGTATTTAGTATGTGGCTCTTTAGAGAAAAACTGGCTGACCCCCACTCTAAAACAGCATTGTCGGGGCGCCTGGGTGGCTCAGTGGGTTAAAGCCTCTGCCTTCGGCTCAGGTCATGATCCCAGGGTCCTGGGTTCAAGCCCCACATCAGACTCTCTGCTTAGCAGGGAGCCTGCTTCCTCCTCTCTCTGCCTGCCTCTCTGCCTACTTGTGATCTTTGTCGAATAAATAAATAAAATTCTTTAAAAAATAAAAAAATAAAACAGCATTGTCCAAGAGAACTTTCTGCACTGATGGACCTGTTTTATATCTGCACTGTACAACAGAGTAGCCCCATGCCACATGTACCTATCTATCAACTGAAATATGGCTAGTACAGCTGAAGAACGGAAGTTTGTGTATGCAATAAAATATTTAAATTGGGGAGTTTTCTTTTTTTTTGAGATATAACTATGCTTAAAATTTATTAGTTTTAGGTGTACAACATAATTTGATGTATGTATATACTGCAAAATGATGACCACAATAAGTTTAGGTAACATCTATGAACACACGTAAAAATTCTTTTTCCTTGTGATGAGACCTTTTAAGATCTATTCTCTCAGCATCTTTCAAATATACAATATAATGTTGTTATAATTGGTATAACATGCTGTACATTACAACCCCAGGATTTATTTAGCCTATAACTGGAAAAAAAATCAACCTTAGGGGCTCCTGGGTGGCTCAGTGGGTTAATGCCTCTGCCTTTGGCTCAGGTCATGATCCCGGGGTCCCGGGATGGCCCCATGGCCCCATGTCAGGCCCTCTGCTCAGCAGGGAGCCTGCTTCCCTTCCTCTCTCTCTGCCTGCCTCTCTGCCTACTTGTGATCGCTGTCCGTCAAATAAATAAATAAAATCATTTTTAAAAAATCAACTTTAAAAAAATACAGGTCTGGTAGTTTCAACACATGTATAGATTTGGGTAACCACCATCACCAGCCAGAAGAAGAAAAGTTTCATTATTGCAAAAACTCCCTTGGAAGTTACATCCTTGCCTTACCTTAACCCCTGGCAACCACTGACTGGATCTTTGCCACTATAGTTTTGTCTTTTCAAGAAGTTCATATAAATCATTCATTATATAACTTTTTGAGACTATCTTCTTTCACCAAGTGGCTGCATTTACCATTAGTTTATTCCTTCTCGTGGTTGAATAGTATTCCATGGTATGGATATACCACTGTTTATCCACTACCAGTAGAAGGACATACTAGCTGCTTTTAGTTATTGGCAAATATGAATCAAGTTGCTATGAACATCTTAGTCCAGGTTACAAAAATACCCAGGAGTGAAATTGGGTCTTATGACAGGCATTATGTTTAACATTGTAAAAAACTACCATTCTTTCTATAGTAGCTGTACCACTGCTCATGTCCAGCAGCAATGTATGACAGTCCCAGCTGTTCTGCATCCTTGCCAGTAATTGGTATTGTACTTTCCATTTTGGCTATTCTAACACGTGTATAATAGTATCTCGTAGCATTTTGCATTTCCCTAATGGCTAGTGATGTCAAACATCTATTTATATGCTCATTTGCTATTGTTTGGTGAAATGAGTTTTGGTCTTTTTTCTATGTTTTAATTGAGATATTTATTTTACTTTTGAGTTTTGAGAGTTCTTTATATATTCCAGATCCAAGTTCTTTATCAATTGTAATTTGCAAATATATTTTTCTCCAGCCTATAGCTTGTCTTTTCATTCTCTTAATAGCATCATTCCCAGAGTGTTATGGGCTGAACTGTGTGCACTCATTCATAAAATTCATTTAATGCCCCCAGTACCTCAGAATGTAACTGTATTTGGAGACAGGCTTTTTAAAGAGGTAATTAAGGTTAAATGAAACCAAAAGGGCAGGGGGGCCTCTAATCCAGTAGGGCTGGCATTCTTATAAGAAAAGGAAGGGATCCACAGATGTGCACACATAGAAAAAAGGCCATGTGAGAACACAGCAAGACAGGAGCCACCTGCAATCCATGGAGAGCGCTTCAGGAGTAACCAACTCTACCAATACCTTGATCTTGAACTTCTAGACTCCAGAACAGTGAGAAAATAAAATTTTAATTGTTTAAACCACCCAGGCGGTGGTATTTTGTTATGGCAGTCCTAGCAAACTAATATATAGAGCACAAGTTTATACTTTTGATAAAGTCCAATTTATCAACTGTTTTCATTTATGTCCAAAACCTTTTTGCTTAATCTCAAGTCAAAGATTTTTCTTCTATACTTTCCTCTAAAAAAATGAGTTTTACATTTAGATTTTGATTTAATTTTTGTTTAAGGTGGAGCATTTAGGTTGAGATTTTTGTTTTTTGTTTTTGCCTGAATATGTCCAACTCTTCTAAAACTGTTTTTTTTTCCTGCAGTATTTTTTTCATTTTTATTAACATATAATGTATTATTTGCCCCAGGGGTACATGTCTGTGAATCATCAGGCTTACACATTTCACAGCACTCACCATAGCACATACCCTCCCCAACGCCCATAACCCAACCACCTTTTCCCTACTCCCCCCACTCCCCCCACCCCAGCAACCATCAGTTTGTTTTGTGAACTTAACAGTCTCTTATGGTTTGTCTCCCACCCAAGCCCATCTTGTTTCATTTTTTTCTTCCCTATCCCGCAAACACCCCCTTGCCTCTCAAATTCCTCATATCAGAGAGATCATATAATTGTCTTTCTCTGATTGACTTATTTCGCTCGGCATAATACTCTCTAGTTCCATCTACATTGTTGCAAATGGCAAGATTTCATTTCTTTTGATGACTGCATAGTATTCCATTGTATACATATACCACATCTTCTTTATGCATTCATCTGTTTATGGACATCTAGGTTCTTTCCATAGTTGAGCTATTGTGGACACTGCTGCTATAAACATTTGGGTACACGTGCCCCTTTGGATCCCTCCATTTGTATCTTTAGGGTAAATACCCAGTAGTGCAATTGCTGGGTCATAGGGTAGCTCTATTTTCAACTTTTTGCATGTGTCTGTTGGCCATCTGGATGTCTTCTTTGCAGAAATGTCTGTTCATGTCTTCTGTCCATTTCTTGATTAGATTATTTGTTCTTTGGGTGTTGAATTTGATAAGTTCTTTACAGATTTTGGATACTAGCCCTTTATCTGATATGTCATTTGTGAATATCTTCTCCCATTCTGTCAGTTGTCTTTTGGTTTTGTTGACTGTTTCCTTTGCTATGCAAAAGCTTTTGATCTTGATGAAGTCCCAATAGTTCATTTTTGCCCTTGCTTCCCTTGCCCTAGGCAATATTTCTGGGAAGAAGTTGCTGTGGCTGAGGTTGAAGAGGTTGCTGCCTGTGTTCTCTTCAAGGATTTGGATGGATTCCTGTCTCACATTGAGGTCTTTCATCCCCTTTGAGTCTATTTTTGTGTGTGGTATAAGGAAATGGTCCAGTTTCATTTTTCTACATATGGCTGTCCAATTTTCCCAACACCATATGTTGAAGAGACTGTCTTTTTTCCATTGGACATTCTTTCCTGCTTTGTCAAAGATTAGTTGGCCATAGAGTTGAGGGTCTACTTCTGGGCTCTCTATTCTGTTCCACTGATCTATGTGTCTGTTTTTGTGCCAGTACCATACTGTCTTGATGATGACAGCTTTATAATAGAGCTGATGTCTGGAATTGTGATGCCACCAATGTTGGCTTTTTCAATATTTCTCTGGCTATTCGGGGTCTTTTCTGGTCCCATATAAATTTTAGGATTATTTGTTCAATTTCTTTGAAAAAAATTGATGGTATTGCATTAAGTGTGATTGCTTTAGGTAGCATTTTCACAATATTTGTTCTTCCAATCCATGAGCATGGAATGTTTTTAAATTTCTTTGTGTCTTCCTCAATTTCTTTCATGAGTACTTTATAGTTTTCTGAGTTTCTTTAGATTGAGTTTCTTTAGATTTAGATTTCTGAGTTTCTATAGATTCTTTGGCACTTTGGTTAGGTTTAATCCTAGGTATCTAATGGTTTTGGGAGTGACTGTAAATGGGATCGACTCTTTAATTTCTCTTTCTTCTGTCTTACTGTTGGTGTACAGAAATGGAATTGATTTCTGTGCATTGATTTTATATCCTGACACTTTACTGAATTCCTGTATGAGTTCTAGCAGTTTTGGAGTGGAGTCTTTTCGGTTTTCCATGTAAAGTATCATATCATCTGCAAAGAGTGAGAGTTTGACTACTTCTTTGCTGATTCTAAGGCCTTTTGTTTCTTTGTGTTGTCTGATTACCGAGGCTAGGACTTCTAGTACTATGTTGAATAGCAGTGGTGATAATGGACATCCCTGCCGTGTTCCTGACCTTAGGTGAAAAGCTCTCAATTTTTCCCCATTGAGGATGATATTCACTGTGGGTTTTTCATAGATGGCTTTGATGATATTGAGGTATGTACCCTCTATCCCTACACTTTGAAGAGTTTTGATCAAGAAAGGATGCTGTACTTTGTCAAATGCTTTTTTCAGCATCTGTTGAGAGTATCATACGGTTCTTGTTCTTTCTTTTATTAATGTATTTTATCACACTGATTGATTTGCAGATGTTGAACCAACATTGCAGCCCAGGAATAAATCCCACTTGGTTGTGGTGAATAATCCTTTTAATGTACTGTTGGATTCTACTGGCTAGTATTCTGGTGAGAATTTTTGCACCCCTGTTCATCAAGGATATTGGGCTGTAATTCTCCTTTTTGGTGGGGTCTCTGTCTTGTTTTGGGATCAAGGTGATGCTGGCCTCATAAAATGAGTTTGGAAGTTTTCCTTCCATTTCTATGTTTTGGAACAGTTTCAGGAGAATAGGAATTAATTCTGCTTTAAATGTTTGGTAGAATTATCCTAGGAAGCCATCTGGCCCTGGGCTCTTGTTTGTTGGGAGATTTTTTGATGACTGCTTCAATCTCCTTACTGGTTATGGGTCTGTTCAGGTTTTCTACTTCTTCCTGGTTCAGTTTTGATAGTTTATATGTCTCTAGGAATGCACGCATTTCTTCCAGATTGTCAAATTTGCTGGCATATAGCTGCTCATAATATGTTCTTATAGCTGTTTGTATTTCTTTGGTGTTGGCTGTGATCTCTCCTCTTTCATTCATGATTTTTATTAATTTGGGTCCTTTCTCTTTTCTTTTTGATAAGTCTGGCCAAGGGTTTATCAATTAATACCATTTCTTGAAAAGACTATCCTTCCTGCATTGAACTGCCTTTCACATCTGTCAAAATTAGCTGGCTATACCTCTGTGGTCCTACTTCTGGATGCTATATGGATCCACTAATCTTATGTCTACCCCTTACTATTGCTACAAACAGTCTCAATTACTACAGCTTTAGAGAGAGTTTTAAAAATCAATTACTGTGATTCCTCCAACTTTTTCAAAGTTGCTTTAGCTATTCTAGGTCTTTAGCCTTTCCCTGTAAATTTTAGAATCAACTTGTCTATATATTTTTTAAAATCCTGCTGGGATTCTGTTTGGAATTACATTAAATCTATTTATCAATTTGGTAAGAACTAATATCTTTACTATGTAGAGTGTTCCAATCCATGAACACTAATCTCTATTTAGGTTTTCTCTATGTGCCTTTCACCAGTGCTTTATAGTTAACAGCATACAGGTCCAACACATTATTTTAATAGCCATGTGTAGCTAGTGACAACTGTATTAGATATCGCAGCTTTAAAAAGTTTGAACTTGGAAATACTGAGAAACAGTACCACCATGCAATTTAACCCAGTGTGAAAACTAGGCCATAAAATTGTGCCCGTGTCTTAGCAATCAAGACCTTTGGAGGGGCGCCTGGGTGGCTCAGTGGGTTGGGGCCTCTGCCTTCGGCTCAGGTCATGATCCCAGGGTTCTGGGATCGAGCCCCGCATCCGGTTCTCTGCTCAGCGGGGAGCCTGCTTCCTCCTCTCTCTCTGCCTGCCTCTCTGCCTACTTGT